>CAHIKZ030000531.1:652500-680000 GCA_903632075.3 Acanthosepion pharaonis | reverse complement strand
ATAAAGTAAAAATTAGTAAAAGCCTGACAAAAAAATGTTAATATATAAAAAAAAAAAACATTTGTAAAGGCAACATATGTAATGTAGAAATAAAAATAATGGATTACATTAAACAACGAAAAATGTTGAACTATCTTCTGAAATATATAACTAATGAATAATATTTCGAATGAAATTTAATAACGAAAGCGTAAACTGGAATTAGGGGAAATTAAAATATGCCGAGAAATGAGCAAGAAAAAAGTATCAAACAAAATAAGAATTGATGGAAATACAAAACGCTTTCATTCGAATGCAAATAAGACATGAATCATTAAGGAGAGAATAAGAAACAGAAAAAGAAGGAAAAGTTGGAAGAACGTAAAAGAAGGAACGCTATAAAAGTAAAGCATGTGAACTGGAGAGGACGGAAGGAAATTATGAGAGGAAAGAATGGAAGGAAGAATAATAAAAGCAAAGAAGGAAGACTGGAAAAAGGTAGAGAAATATAGAAAAGAAAGAAAAAGAGAAGAAATAAAGAAAATAAGGAATGGAGAATAGCAAAAAGAAAGAAAATAAGGGGTGAAATGTAGGAAAAAATGAAAGAAATATTGAAAAGATGGATTAGAGAAATAGAAAAAAGAAGGGAGGAAATATAGAAAAGAAGGAATGGAGAAATAAATAAAAAATGGAGGAAATATAGAAAAGAATGAGTGGAGAAATGGGGAAAAGAAGAGAGGAATTATAGAAAAGAAGGAATGGAGAATAGAGAAAAGAAAGAATATAAGGAGCAAAAAGTAAAAAAAAGAAGAGAAGAAATATATAAAAGAATGAAATGAGAAATAGAGAAAAGAAGGAAATAAATATAGAAAAGAAATATATGAATGAAGGGAAGAAATATAGAAAAGGAAAGATTGAAATGAGTTAGAAACGGAAATGTATCTAACGATGCGTATGAAGAAAGGAAAATAAGAAACGAAGAAAGGAAGGAAAATAAGTAAAAAGGGAAAGAATCAGAGAACATTAAATTATGAAGAAAGAATGAAGTAAGAAATGACGACAAACAACTATAGGGTAAACAGAAGAAGCACGGATACCATTGTAATGATAAAAGTAGGCAGGTGTAGGCTTTAAGAAAGCTTTATTTAACTGAGAATACAAAGTTCGCATATCTTCTTTTTAGTTCCAGTAAACAGAAATAGCTCTCTCAAAGAGGAGAATAACAAAACAAGGGGAGACCACTCTTCATTATTCATAACAACCATAATAAAATTATATCATGAAACAACGTAATAAAATTAACATTACAAATAACAGAAAATTGCGGAAGAATCTGAAGAGAGGTACCATTAAAAGAAAGAATAATTTCTAACAACAGGAGAAAAAATCGTTAAAAAAACAATGAGAAGTGTAAACTTCTCAACAAAAATAGTTATTAAAACTCAAGAATGAATATGGAATGCCGTGTAAATTAAGATTATATGGTCGTAAAGGCAAATCTACGCGGGAGAAAGTTCAAGCGATAGGTGAACATTTCTATTGGTTAAATGGCACGCTGATGGTGAATATAGGATGTTGATAACCAGAGATATTTTAATCTTTGTTAAACGAACAAGGTTTGAGTTTGGCCAGCTGAACTGTTTGCTTATCTCGTTGCCATTTTGCTGCCAGGCTTCACGATAATCGCAGTGCAAACTTTAATCCTGTACAAACGCCACACACGTCTCCAAAGTTAATAAAAAAGAGACGAACAATCATGTCGGAGTAGATTTGCAAGCAGCCAGACACGTTCACACACTAAACATCGATATATACCTGTAAGTTAGTAACAAGTTTCCCCGTGTTTCAAGGTCTGCCCAAGCGTTCTGCATATGACAACACTCATGTGAAGTATATTTGAAAAGTAACTTTCAATAAATGCCAAGCGAATATCTTGCCTACGACGCATATATAATTGAGATCTTGAAAAGAAACGAAACACTCGAAAGCATTGAAACAAATCTGGAATAAAAACTGACATTTGTAGTGTTTATCCACAATTTTCCGATTTTCAGCCAAATATACAACACATCCGAAATAAAAAATATAAAATTTATTAATTGTTTATATATATATATATATATATATATATAATCACTCATAAGGCTTGGGTCAACCCCTGGTACAGTTTTCAGGCACTTTCCAAAAGTGACGCACGCTGGGATCCTCCCCCTCCAGACCGATAACATTGGGAAGTCTCCTTCATGACAAATAAATCGTGGTGAGATTCGAACCCGGGTCTCATGGTAAGAAAGCGAACCTCTCGGCCACATGCTATCACGAAATAACGAGTCATCGCAACCGAGGATTTGAGTGTGCTGACCTTGTTCAGATTGTTGATCACGCTAGATAAGACGCTCTCTCCCAGAAACTGTAACTAAGGTCTGCTCAGCATATTTGCAGTATAAACAAGAGGTTCACTCTGTGGGTGTTGAGCAAACACAAAATGTGCTTGAGCGAGAGTCAGCAATAGGGATTTATTGCCACCTGATGGTAGACAGGAGACTCGTATGGCATGCAGATAGTCAAAGATGCAGTCTACCTATGAAATCGAATAGTGGTTCCAAGAGTCATCTCGGATCCAGGAAGACTGAAATAAGACGGAGGCCATATGATGTAGTGCGAAGGGTGAAGGGGGAGCTCCCAACTGAGTAAGATATGACAATCACCATGTATATATGACGTTTGATTTCACACCATGAGACCACGATTTGGATTTTCAACATGGATGATTTGTTATCAAATTAGGGAGGAAATACCTGCGTGTAGCACATTTGTAAATTGCCGGTGATCCATACCACATGTTGATTTTAGCTTTCTTAGAAAAATTAAACTCAACTGTTAGAAAACAGTCAATAATTACGCTAGCACGAAATCACAAGTCATTGTAACCGGTGGTTTGAACGTACTGACATTGTTTAAACATCTGATCATGACAAATTATGCGCTCTCTCTCCGAAAGTCTAACTGATATCGACTCCGCATAGTTGCAGTATAAATCTCAGCAGGAAGTGTCTCTGGGTGTCGAGCAAACACCAATTTTCTTCAGCACGTGTCTACGGATTGCCAAACCTAACTGACATCGAGAAATTATGGATGCATATATTGCTCTCTGATCCAATTAAATTAAAGAATAGAGTTAAGCCTAATGACATTCCGCTTTAATTTAAATCCCAATGATAATTTACATGGCATTCGAATACCTGTCTCTGCTATCGAATCATGGGAAGATCAGCCAAGAAGATGGTATCTCTTAAAGCTAAAAGAAAATTGTTGCATGTAGATGACTGCGATCTTGTGGCTCATACTGAAGATGATTTACGACGCATAATAAGCATTTCCTCCAGTGATTGAATAAATCAAGAGAACTGCATAGATGTATTCACCTACACCGGAAAAGACTTTTATCGATTCAAATACCTTAATATGTAATAAATACATAGGCGGGATTTATTTTGGTAGCACCCTATGGAGAACATACATATTGACTTTAAGTCTTTTTAATAGTAGAATTCCCCCCGTACAAGGACCGGGGACCACTCATGGTTACGGTTAGTGGTAGGTTATATGGATAGGAGGGGAGAAAGCGGTTAACTCTAGACTTGAAAAGGTTAAGATTGTATAATTAAAAGAAAAAAAAAACTTATAGTTTCAACGAATGCTTTATTTTATTGAAATATTTTGACCAGTAGTTGCCAGTATTGGTCACTTCTTAATTTGATTAAACAGGGCAAAGAAACTAGAAACGCTTAAGAATTCAAATCAAGAGGAAAAAAAATCTCGAGTTGATGACGTTTACAAAGTAAGAACAAGTTGAGACGTAAAAAAAAGTGAATTTTGTTTTTAATCTACAAATTGATATTTTTTGCGCCTCAACTTGCTCTTGCTTTGTAAACGTCATAAACTCGTTTTTGTTTTGTTTTTTTCCTTGATTTGAATTCTTAAGAATTTCTAGTTTCTTTGCTCTGTTTTACTTAAATTAAGGAGTGAACAAGACCGACAACTGCTTGTCAAAATATTTCCATAAAATGAATCATTCTTTGATAGTACAAGTTCTTTTTTTTCTTTTAATTATGCAACTACAAATGGGAACGAGCATCCTAACTTTGAGATTAAGATTGTAGTGATCGGCGAAATATACACTTGGGAATCTGTTCCGCAGAGACGTCGTTCGTAGGAAGAACCTGTTCGAGTGGAACTTACTTCACACCGATGGAATGTAGGTGTTTTATTTATTTATTTTACAGTAAGCTTCATCCTGTACAATGCCCGAGGGCAGTCGGAGTAGAGCGTTATGTTAAGGCGTAGTTTATTTGGATGAGAGAGGAAGATAACTTTTAACCCTAGATATGAATCGGTTAAGAATGTAGTGATCGGGAAAATATCATCTTGGGAGTCTGTTCCATAGAGCAGTGTTTCGCATGAAGAACCTGTTCGAGTGGAATTTACTTCTCATCGATGGGATACCGAGGGAATGTGGGTGTTTTGCTACAATGGAAGTGTCATGGTTGCTCCGAGCCGTGAAGGTCAGACCTGGTGGAACAAAGGAATGCATCTCATCCGAGCATTTTCTATGTAAGTAACTATAGAGCAGTGAGAGGCTCACTATATCCTGCCTGTGAGAGAGAGGTTTAATGGTTGAAAATAATATTTCACTAACAAGGACTCGATGTGAAAAAGTTTGCAAGTCAGTGACGAAGCATGCAATCATTCATATATATATATATATATATATATATATATATATATATATATATATATATATATATATATCTGACAAAAGTTAAATTAATAACAAGATTAGATTGAAAAATTCTACTAGTGAAAAACTGCATCCGACAAAAATCGAACCTGAATTCCTACAATAAAAGCAGCAAATTTTGAAGGGATCATTTATTCGGCACTATTTCTTATTACGATAAGAGTTATATTAGGTTGGTACAGATGTCTGGCTATCTCCTATTATTTACGTGTTGCATACAAAACAGAAGCTAGATATATTTGGTTGGTGCATAATTACCAGGCGTTGTGTAGGCGTGTTATTTGTTAATAATAATCGCTGTTTTGTCTACTTTTTTAATAAAATATTATCTTATTTTCAGGTTATAAAAATGCCTGTCGCTAATCATAGGCTCCGGAATAATCATTTAAAAATGTTAGTGTTGAATTGTTATATTTCTTTTTTCATAATAAATATTGTTTAAAAAGAAAAAGCGCTTGATAATTATGCACCAAACAAATAGATTCGTAGAGGCCCCAATGAGAGAATTTCTTTCCTTAAATATGTCATTCAAACGTTTCTAGTTTTCCTGGCTGATAGTGACATGCTTTGGTTGGGGGAAAGCGGTTTCTCTGATGGACAATAAAGTGAAAAATTTCACTGTAAGAAAAAAACAGGTGAAGTAAATGCAGGGATAGACACACAAACACATGTACCAGTTAATTCATAATAATAATTTTAAAAAAAACGACTAGTTTCAGAAACGTTCTGAATCTGAGACGTAATTTAACAAATTCTTCTGTTCCCTCATATTTGGAGAAGGCTGTTGAACCAAAGACTTTTTATCTTGTCACGAAATTAGATGTCAACACAGTGGTCTCAGCTAACTGTCGAGCTATATTCTTCGTTGAAGTTTTCTGTCTTGATTATTAAAAGTTTCGCCTCACTTCACTGTTTTGTTTTAAACAACTGTCCTGAAATTATAACGCTTTAGTGTTGCGCAGCTGTAATTGAGATTGACGCTCATTTTTTGTGTGTATGTGTGTATCTGAGCGTGAATGGAGTTGGAAAGATTTCTGCACGTGCGCATTTTCTCAAATAGCTAAGTTTCATCTGATCTAGCGCAAACGTTATAAATTCCCCCGCGTCTCCGTCCGCCCGGGCTTAATTGTTTCCAGCTCTGCTAGGATCAGCGCATAAGCCGTCGAAATTTAAACAAACATTGCTGATTTAAAATATCGCTCAAAACCTTCTAAGGCGCACAAGATCTTGTAATGTTAATACGCTGTTTGCCTCTACTTTATTTTGGTTGGTAGTTTTTATTTACTATTTTCTTGATTTTTATTGAATATATTTTTTTTCTGGTTTCTAATTACAAGATGGTAAAAGAAAAAAAAAGATTTCTCAAATGTTATTTTTTTTAAATCTTTTATCTTTCTTTTTTTTCCCTTCTTTGCTTTCATTTTCCTTCTTACTATTTTTAGTATTTGCATTCTTTTAATTTGGGTAGCTTGCTCGCTGTTTTAAAATGTATCTTGGGGCTTTCTGGGAATCTTCCTGACAGTGGTCTGTCAAATGAGATTATGGTGGGATATAAATCTTTGATTTGCAACAGCAAAGGACGGATTAAAATGGCGCAGTGGGGGTTGGAATTATTGTTCAATCAGAAATGCCAAGTGTTATTCTCTTCAAACGGCGAAAGAAAAACCAAAAAAAAGGAGAGAGCGGTTTACTTGTGCTTCTGTACATTTTTTTTTTGTGTTCAAGCGTAAGAAGAAATAAATAAAATTCCCTCCTAAAAATCTGTGAGGATTTCTCACAACCGTTCTAAGATCCACATATAGGAAGTAAACTGAAAACAAAGAGAAGCGAAGCATGTACAAATTTAGGATTTATAAATGAAACATTGATGTTCTTAGATACTATAAAACTATTAACTTTTGCACACACTGTAATATACATGAACACAACCGTATATATATATATATATATATATATATATATATATATATATAAAAAACAGATTATTTCGCTGTATCACAGCTCTTCAGTGTGCCTGGAAAAAACCTGACCAATTTGGTATTAATCGGAATCTCTCACCCTTAGCGCACGCAAAGAAGAAAGGGAAATTTAAATGCATTATATACGAGATATAAGCATTCCCGGCAACCAGAGTGATCAATTCATTGCGAAGAGCTTTTAGCGATTATACCAGCAGCCAACAAATTTCCTTTCTGCCACATTGCGCAACCTACGGGAAACGGCGTATATAGACTTTTAGCGATAGTTAAACACACACACACACACACACACACACACATATATATATATACATACACTTTGTATTTCGGTTGCAAGTATTCATTTCCGAATGAGTTGTTTTTACTGTTGTCTTCATCTTTATTACTATATTCAGGTTGTTTAGGTCGTTTTGTACTCCGGCCTTCTTCAGGTGATATTTGTTGGAATTTCTAACAGACAGATAGTCCACGGGGTTAGATTTTAATAAATCCACCTACCATTACTTTGGTTATCACAGGGATCTGCTTTGGCTGATAGATCGAAATGTGACTTGAGCCATAGAGTTGTTAGTTCAATACCTGGCCACAGCAGAGGTAACAACAATGTGGAGATTTGAGATATGCAATGGAATTAAATGATTTATCAAAATAAACGGTACCTGGAATTAGAACCCTCTATCCTCGTGAAGTAAATAAAGGGTTTGTTTCGAAATTTCAAGAAATATTACCTGAAGATGACCGGATCTTTCAACAGTCCGAAACACTTAAATCTTATAAATAGTTACAATACCTCATGTCAGAAATACAGAATGATAAGGAGAAAATAATCATAATTTCAATCCACTTGTACAACTCTACATTCTCAGCATGGAAAGAAGTTGAATAGGAAAACGTTATCGGTGGATTATAAGAAAAAAAACATGTTTATATATATTTATATATATATATATATATATATATATATATATATATATATATATATACACTCAAAAGACCCCGTGAAATTTCCACGGGCCGACTAATACAATGCTGTGTTAAAAATAAGATTTTTCTACATATATGCATGTATAAAAATAACGCATTAAAGAAGGAGCAATTAAAATCTCTACATATACAGTGTAACCCGGATATAAGAGAGTGTCGGGACCGGAGAAGAAGTCTCTTATATCCGGGTTTGGTCTAATTTATATACATTAACACAGGCTCTAATTTGGGACCAGAGAAAATCACTCTTATATCCGGCTTTCTCTTATATCCGGGTTTGGTCTAATTTATATACATTAACACAGGCTCTAATTTGGGACCAGAGAAAATCACTCTTATATCCGGCTTTCTCTTATATCCGGGTTTGGTCTAATTTATATACATTAACACAGGCTCTAATTTGGGACCAGAGAAAATCACTCTTTATATCCGGGTTTCTTATATCCGGGTTTGGTCTAATTTATATACATTAACACAGGCTCTAATTTGGGACCAGAGAAAATCACTCTTATATCCGGGTTTCTTATATCCGGGTTACACTGTATAATAGAATGAGATATTAGGCAGCAAATAGTAAAATTACGTATATTTGTATATGTATGTTTACAAATACATAAAGTTTAGCTATTACATCTATGATTTTTGACCTGCAAGTCCCAGAGGCTGAGAAAATAAACAGCACAAAAAAGACATGGGGGTGTCCATCATGTGTGTAAAAATTGCCAATGCTAATCAGTCTGTGGCTATCCCACCTCCCAACATAGAACCATAACAGTTTCTTCCGGTATGAATGCAGAAAACAATAGACCTATATAGGTAAAAACTACATAATACATTCCACATATAAATAAATTCCGATTTTGAAAGATTTAATAAATATAAAAGCCGGTTGAATATACAATGAATCACAGAAATGAAATGAAAGAATTGCAATCGTCAAAATTTGAGTGGGTTTTCCCAGCAAGAGGAAAACAACCTTTAAAACACCTGACCTTTCAACAAAAATGTATTTCAGATGACAACATAAAAAGAAAATATTTCTGAGACCAATTTAATTTTTCGAAATTTCATGAAATTAAGTATGATGTAACATATGTAAAAAAAAATATGTTTATTACAATGTTCTGAAAAAAAAAAGAATGCAGAAATAATTTAATTCATTTCCAAATAAAACCTGAAAGTTTCATTAAAATCCAACAAATATTTGATTTTTGCAAGAATTTCCAAATCAATGTGTCTTTCATCTGAAAAATGAGCGCACAAACATTAATATCACATGGGTGGCCGACATAAAAAAAATAGAGATTTTTATCCAAATTTCGAATGTGCTAGAAAAGATTAAAAATTTAATAAAATATTGAAAAAATACTTTGGTATTTCCTCTTAATAACAAACATTTTGATAATATTTTTTTTTATTAATTTGGGGGCCTTTTCATCTGTTTTTCTGCGAAAATTCGATACTTAAAAGAAATACAATATAAAAATGGATTTTTAAAGGTATTCTCTATTGCCACTCCTCTAACTGTTTTGAAGTGGATGAGTGTGACAGTGTTTCTTTGAAAATCGCCAGCATTTGTTGAAGGCAAGAGGGGGATGAATTGGGTGAGGGGACTTCTTCGAAAATCACCGCAAATGAGACGCCGAATACAGATCAGTATTGAAGAGAATAACGGACTGAGAAACGGATTAACTAAGGAAAGAACAAGCGCAATACTAATAATAAGAAGAAGTGGAATAAGAAGATATATATAGTGAGGGGAAAATTCTTACACATCCAAATTTTAATTTGTTGCATTTCCAACTAATGAATAAATATTTTCTTTTTCGCGTTTCGTTCTCTCGTGGGCAATTTTTAAGGCAAATGTAACGCTTTTAGTTTGCAGAAAGTTTTTATAAACAACAGTAAAAACATCATCAATTGTTAAATTTCTGCAAGATCATACTTACTCATCATGCTAATTGAAAAGTCGTAGTGAATTATGGATGATACCCTAATGGCGCAATTCAATGCCTTAGAAACAAAAATGAGTATATTTTTAAAAAAATTATTCATGTAATTAATAGTGATATTATTATATATTGGGATTAATTTATTTCTTATTTTTTTAAGTAATAGTAGATAACAAATTTACCAATTTTCTTTACATTTTTAACGCATTTCTATGTTGATTTGAGAAAAGTGTTATTCTTTCAGGAATGGATCTATTTGAAAAATCTGTGGTGCAGATTTTATATTCTCATATTTTTAGTAAGGTTGATTCTCTGTGACTTTTTATAAATACTTTCATGGTAATTGTTCGGATAAGCACTTTGCTTTGGCACCAAGGCTATATGAATTTAAGCGCAACACAAGACCTGCAGCGAGATGTCATAAATTTAAAGTTGAGCGAGTTAGATGTAAGCGCATCTTCTATGCTAACTGTTTCTTATCTCGCTCTTCACGCTTGTGGAACGCCCTCTCGGCCCCATGCTTTCCAGCCAACTTTAATCTGCAAAATTTAAATGCAGTGTCAATCCCTATCTACTGTCCTTCATATTTCTCTTTCTCCTAATTACCAACGTTTCTGTTCCTATATCCTTCACACCCGATAGCTCCTTGCGTGCTAGTGGCTGTACTGCCTTGCTTGGGGTGATAGTTGATATATTCACACACGCTATTTAAATGGTTCGAACAGTTGTCCTCATCTCCGTTGCCATGTTCAGAACATTTCGGCTGTTGTATGCTCCGGCCTTCTACAGGTGATTGAAATTTCAAAGTGAACCCCCTTATTTCTCGCAATGAGGTAAATTGTTCTAGTACAGCGTTCCATGCCTCTTCCTGGTATTTCAGTATCCGTTTTCTCTCCAATTTTGCTTCACCCTCTGCTGCTGGCTGATATTGAACTCACAAGTATTTGCGTCTAATCACTGGATTCAACCAACGCTTTTATCCACTGGGCCATGTGGCAAGGGAATATCCGCAAGCGACATGGCATATGGAAGTAGAACAATCTAACCGAGTGGATGAAATAAAGGGCTCAGTTCGAAATTCCAATCAACTGAAGAGGGTCGGGGCGTACGAAATATGAATATGGCAACGAAGATGAGGACAACATTCCGAACGTTGTAAATGGACATAATTACAATACCTCATCTCACACACACACACACACACACACACACACACACACACACATATATATATATATATATATATATATATATATATATATATATATATACCGTCATCCACAGACAGACTGTTTCGCTGTTTCACAGCTCATCAGTGGCTAGGATCGAAACTCGAAATTATAGTTATTATAAATCGAAAGTGTCAGTCGGAGATTCTAACCATTAAGCCATCGGCGCACGGTAGGGAGGAAAGTGGATTTTTAGAGTGTTTATTTTTATAAACACGCCCAGTGACTCAATTCGCATTAGCGAAGAGTATCGCTATATTAGTTATAATAGTCACTGTTTAGCAACCCACACCTCCTCCCCAGAGAGCTCAACTGAAATTAATTTTTCAGGAGCCAATATACCGTCATGCACAGACAGACTGTTTCGCTGTTTCACAGCTCATCAGTGTGGCTAGACATCCGGTTGCCTCTAGCTAGGATCGAAACCCGACTGAACTGATGTAATCAGCGCACAGTATATATATATATATATATATATATATATATATATATATATATATATAGGGCGATTAGATTTGAATTAAATTTCGAAAGAATAGAAAATACATAAAACAATTTTGGAAATATTGACCATATTTCTCCGATGATCCGGCGTCATCAGCAAAATATTTTCTGTCATCGATTCTGCAAGTTTTTGGAATATCTCTGTAGGGATATTGAGCCAACCTGTCCATTATTCGCTGATACATTTTGACGTGTATCTTGTCTACACCATATATAGTCGTCTACACCACGTAATATAAATACTTGGAATCAAGTAAACACTGCATTATCATGTTGGAAGCGCCCCCAAATTATGGGGTACATAGAAAACATGAAATGTTTAAAAATGTTAAAGAAACAATAAACATTAGGGGTTACCTGCTAAGTCCGTGTATAGGCGGACCAAACCATCCAACTTCATCGTCTGTATGTTTAGCAAATATCAGACTAGATCTAAATATCGAATCCACGAGCTCAGATGTGGTTTTCTATATGGTATGGCTCTGGGAACACGGGAACCCTTGCTTCTGATCCCATATTCTATGGCAGCTAAGGAACACTGAACTGGCCAGCTGCAAATACATCTGGTTCTGTCACTGAATATTGGTAGGATTTGAGCAAGTGTCGCTTGCTTGAAACCAGAGACAATTCTATCCAGAAGCCTCTGTTCACAATAATGTTATCGAACACTGAGGTGTTCCCGATATGTGGGAATATCTTTCATCTAGTATCCCCGGTACACATGTGACATCGTAAATCGAGTGATTTCAAATGGACACGCAATTTCTGAAATGGAATATCCTTCCCACTGGCATCCATTATTATGCCTTGTTTGAACTCCGATAATTTAGATGGCCGTGCCATAAGCAAGTGAACCCGAGTTCACACTGACACAGCAGATGTCAGAACACAACTGATTGAGGTTTGACCATTTCCATGATGTCAAAGATTGGTGAACAGCACCAGAAATTACCTTTACATTCTGATATCACTTGACATTTATCAGGTCATCACACACACACACACACACACACACACACACACACACACACACACATGTACATGTACATATGAGAGAGAGAGATAGATAGATACTAATGATAAATATATACGTGTTCTTCACTTTTTAGGCGGTTAAAGGAACGAATATATACTTACTATTTGTATTAATTTTAACATCGAGCAGCAAGTTGTTATTTTACAGGTATAGCTAAATAACACAGTTCTATGTTAATTATAGTTATTATAAATCGACTTTATTTGATTTCTAATGACGTATTAAAATCCGAAAAATAATCATTAAGATTCATAAGGAATAGCTACAAAACGAATTTAGAAGGAAATTCCGTTGGTATTTAACCAGACACACACACATTTTATTTGTGGCATAAATCAAAAAGAATTCTCCAAATCCAGTTAGATGCTAAGCGTACGATGTCATAGATATCAGTCGATCTATTTCTATTTCAATTTAACTTTTGAAAATCACAAGACTGTTTAAAGTTACTCTAAGTAAATATTATAGAGTAAATAATACAATGAATCCAGTTGCATTTACCACTTGTTTATATATATATATATATATATATATATATATATATATATATATATAATCAGTTTGAACTTTGATTGATGTCGTTTATAATATTTCAATAAGTAGGATAGATTTATTAAATATCGAGCTCTGGTGATCGTTACGTCGCAAAAAGATGGCAAACCAACGAAGTCATTCAACTTTTCCGAATGTAAGGAAAGTGGCAAAAATGTGAGATTATAGTTGTTACGCCGAAAGATATGTTTATTGGAAAATAATCTATAATATATATTAAATATACACATTATAACCAAAAAGGTTTGCGTCTTCCCATTTTCCCTCTTATATATATATATATATATATATAAAATATTTTGTATGCATTGTTGTGGTCTTGTTATAATGTTTTAAATCAACGTACGATCTCTGAGTTTCAATTTTAGCTTTTGTCATGACGACATGAACAGGCTGAGATTATTTTCACCTCAAACCTGTCACCCACAGCGCGCATCCGCTTTTCAGAAAATAATCACTTTTACAATTTTGGGACAATAACTATTCTATTATTTGTGACTTTTTATGTCTTTCTGAAAATGTCCATTACAACAATGAATTACCAAAATAGCTGAATCTGGTCAATCATTTTTAGATATGGCTCGCATGTTTGTTTAAGCGATTGTATTGTCACCGGAAGTATCACAAATCGTCATGAAACTGGCAGTATTGGAATTGGTTGGGTACGGTCGGTAAAGATAAACTTACAAGTGATATGACTTTATCTCGTTCTATGAACAACACGAATGCAGCTTCCAAAAGTCTGAATTTCAAGTATAATGACGATAATAATCTCTCTTCTTTTCATACTGCCGCGTAACAGGCTATATTTTTGCCGACTACAAAAGCAGCCTGGTTTTGCCAAGAAAAATAAACCAACCGTGTTGTGTGGTTTAATGCACCAGAAAACACACTTGCCCTGAATGGTGTCAAGTAATTTCGTAGAAAATCGATGAAGCATTCGATTCTTTACAATCTCACCGGTTTGCATAACTGCATTAAGAAGAGTAAGGGAAATAATGATATGTGCATACAAATATCTTATCAGTTTTTAAAGGATGCTAAACGTCGTAGGCATTTTAAAAATCGATCAGTAATTAAATAACTCGAGGAACAGATGGTTAGTGTGTATAACAAATCTGGAATGTTGGTTTGCAAATGTAATTTTTTTAAAACATAATAACGATTCCAATATATGACGCAAACAAACAACGCGTTTCTTATTGGCTAACATTTCGAAGTTTAAAAATGACTTGATCTTAATTTAACTGAAAAAATTATGTAAAATGTGAATCTACATCGATATAATTTTCCCAATGTTTCCAGTGGAGAATTTTAAAAGAATGAGAGGACGCTTAAAACTCTCTTGTCAACTAATGCCCAGGATGGTGACTACTGTGACCAAAATCAACTTACAACGAAAGATGTGAATACGTGATTAATTTTTAAGTAACCTTCACTATATACTGAGAGATTATAGTGAATATCAGAATGAACCCCATATTCCATAATACGATGGTGATAACCTTTTTTGCGCAATCGTCTTGACAGGTAAATACATTAACTTGAGTGTTTTATTTTGGCCAATATAACAATAGCTTCATAAATTCATTAAACATGCAAGATATTCCAAAGATAAATAGTTGCAAAAATGCTGACCGGTATTACTTCAGTGCACTACTATATAACACATATACATAGCTGGATACTCGTATTCGATGATACGTGTCTACTTGAGCGCCAATCCAATCCCTATTGCAGACGCTCGCCCAGATACATTTGTATTTGTTCAACACCCACAGATCCCACCTGATGTTTATACTGCAACTATTCTGAGCAGACCTTAGTTACAGCTTCAAGGAGAGAGCGTGTTATCTAATGTGGTCAACAATTTGAATAAGGTCAGCACGCTCAAGCCGTTGGCCACGATGACTTGTGGCTAGGTGCTAACACAGCTATCGCCGGCGCACAAGAGTTTTGTCTACCCAGTTTAGCTCAAAAAGCTTGGGCCAACCCGTGGTGTGGTTTTCAGGCACTTTCCACAGGTGGCGCACGCTGGGATCGACCTCGATCCAATCCGATAATTATATATATATAACTCCCAATTTTGTTCCTGTATACTTGGTGACTCTCAATTCGGCACCCCGAAATATGATCAAATGGTCTAAATAGAGTCACTATTAGAAGTTTTTCTATTACACTAATAATAGCCCAATACACTATTTTCTTACACAGGACAGAAAGGCTTCTCTTCGGGAGATTGGAGGCTTTGAGGAGCGAGGAACCAATTTGTTACCAGGCCTATACCAACCTGAGGTGCAACCACCTGTTAGGATACCATCTTTGGGAAAAACGTGAACTTCCAAACAAAAACAAAACACTACGAAAATATAAAATATATATTTCTTTAAAAAATTAGTAAAAATAACCTATTTAAAGTAAAATAACCAACAATACATAGTAAAATTACCAACAATACTTCTTTATGATAAAATTACAAATAATACCTATTTACAGTAAATTTACTACTAAAGCCTCTTCATAATAAAATTGCTAACTATACAATTTTATATTAAAATGAGCAAAAATGCTTATTAATTTTAAAAAGACCAGCAATACATATTTATATTATAATGACTAGCTATATATATTTATATTAAAATCACCAAAAATAATTATTTATAGTAAAATTACCAACAATACATTTTATAATTACCAACAATACTTTAAAAAGCAAAATGACTAAGAATGCACTTACTGCAGTTGAAGGCATAGAATTGTGTTCAAAATATGTTTAATCAAGTCGTAAGACTGTGTGCAAATTATTTCATTTTTGGCATGAAATAACATTGTGGTTGGTATACCACTACGTTAAATCAATAAATCAGTCAATATTTACTGATAAATCGTGTTTAGTGGCAGCATATTCCATATATGATAATGCCATAAGCAATAAATATATAATAACGAAGAGGATCGAAACATACCGATGTAATGATGGCATTTCAAATATTATTGTGCAAAAAGTAATGAATTATTATTTTTAAGGTTTGTGTCGTTTCAGGACGCGAGAGATTATAGTTCTTTACATCTTCCTATCTTGTGTATCCCTAAACAATCTTTGTAGCATTAATATTCCCCATGATCTGTGTTATATCAATTTACAGAAGTCTTACAGAAATACCACGTGGAATCCCCGCCTCCCTTAAGATCACCGACGTTGAGCAACATCAAGCCTGGTCAATACCTAGATGGGTGACTGCTTACGAATACCAAGAGCTGTAAGCTTGAATGTCCGCGTGGTGTAATGGATAATCACTCGAATTGTTAATCGGAGAGCCGAGTTCAAATAGTAGATGGATTCGTTATATTCAATTATGCACAATTGGGAATGGTATGAAAACTCCTCCCTTCTCCCCAGCTATGTGTTAATTAGTAAAACTTGTGTCATTAAATTATTATTATCTCCAAAAGAAATTTATAATCTAAAAATATTTTCTGGCTTTAAATAAACCTGAAACGGTTGGTATATCATAGAAAACGAATCAATCAGTCAATTTTCACAAACACGTTATTATTCCTTCTGCTAATCTTGTCTTTAATATGTCAAATTCTTCATGACCCCTTCCTCATTATACGTTCAAGGATTATCAAATAAGAAAATGTCCTTTATGCTTTCAATTTTCTTAAAACATTCTACTTGCTAATATATCTCGTCTACGGTATTTTCAGCATCTTTTGTAGAACCACATTTCTGTTGCTTCAAGTCTCTTTTTTTGAGCGAAAATGACAAACATTTAATGCCATCGTTATAAGAGAGTTTCAGCTCGTTATTATTTCTATTGATCTGCAGTGTTTTCCTTAAAATAAAGCGTTCTGCTACAAAAATACATTTTATTTTTTTCAGATCAACTGAATAAGAAGTAAGATGCTGTTATATATTGAAAACTAAAAGAGAAAAAATTGATTTTAACTGTATCAGTTGTAGACAAAACTATCTAAATAAGACTCTTTCGAAATATATAGGTAACTTCATTAGCATGAAGGTTTAATTGCTTTTCAAAAACTTGCTAAATTATCAAACTGATTGTCATCATTAATATACATGGATCTTCATTTCGATATCACGAATTACTTGGAAAAAACTATGGGCCTTGTTCTAGCAAATTGTTTTTTTTTCAAACGAAAGCATTTACAATAAAAACCAGCGTAATCATGAGAAATGGAATTAAACTTAAGATATATGCGAAAGGAGATAATTAGCCAATATATATATATATATATATATATATATATGCATAAAAACAGACGTAGTATCTTTACAGAAAGAGCTAATTACTTGGTAACTGTTGTACTTTCACAAACCTGCCTTTTGGGGATTAAGTTTCGCTCTATTTTTTTCAAGAAAGAAATCACCAACTACGAAAGGAAAACATTTACTTTCATTCATTGATATTTCTTTTAGAACGAATGATAGCGCATCGCCTTGTAATTAGTCTGTTTATTGGCTTCTTTGTATACTCAATAAATGCTATTGTCATTTGTTTTTCTATTCAGACAGCGGACTCGAGAAGACTATCTGGCGGCAGTCTGTCTCTTTCATGTGAATTGTTGGAAAGAGCTACGTCTAAATCCGCAGCCATTTTTTATATACTAAATTCTTTTAGTTAATTACGCGTTTTTCTTTTGTGAGCGTTAGAGAAAACTGACATAATTTACTGAATACGTAAAGGAAAATGATAAAAAAGATTGTTCTAAGTTAATGATGGCTGGTTCCATCGTGAAAATACTACACTAATTAGTATAGACATGACCATGTAGATAAAAGTAATGTCTGCGATGAATTATATGAAAATAAACAAGATTAAGCAAACACTGTCTATACCAACAGCAAATGCAATGGTTTGGTGTTACTTTGAGGAAGATGATGATGAAGAAGAAATGTTTATAGGATTGGTAATATTTTTAGAAAATATAAGCAAAAATGTTAGTGTTTCAAAAAAAAATAATTTCACAATTACACGGATTTTGACGTTACTAGGAAACAGGAGAGTTTGGCAATAAAATACATAGAAACTAATTTCTCAGTTGCAATATTCCGTAATGAATGTGGAGCTACATTTCATGGATATAATGACCTAGCTAGAGCTTGATTACTTCATGGCGAAAGTCAAACAGTTCTTCTTCTCTGTGTTGAGTCGCTTTACGATGTGTGCGTCCATGCCTCTTCAAATGTTATCTCATTCTAGGTCTTAGCATGTTACACCTTTTCATTATCTCTCCCAACCCCCGTTCTGCTAAGCATTTACACTAGTTCTTTAGGTAGTTTTATTTTTCTCTGGCCTTCTTGCCTTTAATAAGTACTATGCTATATGCTCCATGTCTTCTTTGCTCATGTTTACACTGGTTTTTATTGTCATGGCTTTGGTTTGGAAAATCAAATTATCTAGAACCAGGTCGACAGTTTTCCAAGTAATTCATGATATCGAAATGAAGATTTATGAATTTAGCAAGGTTATGAAAGGCAATTAAAACTTCATGGTAACGTACTTACCTATATAGTATCCAGAGTATTTCTCTTTAGACATATATATTGTTAAATTTCAATATATATATATATATATATATATATATATATATATATATATATATATATATATATTGAAAAGGCCCGGATGTTGATTAATACTCGGATAATATTCAATGGCGACACTCTCGAGGATTTTATTTCTGAGTGAGTTATTTTCTTTTTTTTATGAGTGTAGCATTTTTAACATAAATAAAAACATAGATATATTCAACCACAGTTTTATTTTTAAAATGCTACACACATAAAAAATGAGAAAATAACTCATTCAGAAACAAAACCTTCGAGAGTTCCTCCCCTGAATATTATATCTATATATATAAAGAAAGAACAGTAAGATATAAAATCCGGTGTTCTTATAGATATTTTTATTTTTACAAAATAGTGTTCAATGTAAATTTACAGAGCATTAATATTATAAATTAATTGATTTAAAATATGTTTTTTTCTACAGTTCCAACCATGTTTCAAAATAGAAGCTAAAACCCCTAATTTAATTTTGCAATTAAATTAAAAGCATTAGTTCCATTTCATCTTCAAGCGAATTTTGGAGTAACTTTTAAAAATTACCGGGTTTTAAAGACACAACTTTTTTTTTCTTTTTTTTTTTTAAATCCAGACGACATCCATTCAACTGATGTCAGGTCTCATTGTAAAATACATCCCTACCCCTTACCAAATTGTAGCTAATAACTGATACAATGATACTGACATAAGGAAAATCTAGACATCCCTTGTTCAATTTAAGTAGAATGATTTTAGCTAATGAAGATGAAATAATGACATGGAATTTTAAATCAATTAATTTGTATATATATATATATATATATATATATAATATTATAAGCTGATGTCTTTAAAAAATGTATTAAAACGATTTATTATGCCGGTAATTTTAAATAGTTACTTTGAGAAACGACTTAATCACGGAATATCCACCAATAATTGCGTAAAATTCCATGTTTATGTTTTTTTTTTTTCGTTTTGTTTTTTCCATTAAAACTTTTTCATAATTAAAGGAGATTAAAATATAGATATGTTATAGTTATTATAAGATTAGACGACAAAAATGAAATTTACTAAAAGAATAAACAGAAATCACATGACAATAAAAAAGGAAATGGGAAACCATTGAAAGAGAAGTGTAGAATAGAAATTCTCTTCAACAATGTCACAAAATGATTTTTTTATTGAGGGCTTATATTTCAAAGAAGTTGAGCAGAAAATATTTGAGGAACATCGCATCGAAAGTCAAGGTAATTCGGTCAAAGCACTGAAAAACCACAAGTTTATTTTTAAAATAATCATCTATAAAATAAACAGATTAAACTGATTATTTCATGGACATGATATTCCTTAAATCAACGGGTTCTTCCTCTCTGTGTATTCACGATTTGATTAAATTTTATCTCCTTTCTGTTATCTTTGTATACTATATTCCTGCCCTTCATCATATGCTCCTGGTCCACTTTGCTCAATATATGCCAAGAAATTTAAACACTTTCATTCTGATCCGAATTATAAGCATTCTTTTGTGATTCCCTTTCATGCAAACTAAATATTAAATTCAACGCAGTAAAATTATAGTCTGCTTCAAATTTGATGCTATAAAGATAAATTTGACATGTGTGCGTGAATATTATTAATGCCCCCTTGTTATTTGGTGTAAACTACTACTTGAACCATGTCCTTACTGTTTACTCAATTCTCCTCCCCGCTTATTACGCCCCACAATCATAATACCCCTATGGTCTTTTTTCACCATCAATATTCGATTTGAATACGATTTTACTACGTTATTTACCTCCTTTTTGAAAATTGACCCAATCCTCTGAAATAATTTGGGGTCGTCGATAGCTGTTCTAGCACGAACAAGGGCTTTGGCCTTTGTTCAAATGGTTGATCACGCATCCAAAACTAAAATCTGTCCAACATAGTTGCAACAAACCACAAATGGGCTCTTTCAAACACAAAGTCATTTAATTCGAAATGTGAAAACTGTCTGTCCATAACCTCCTGATTTTTTAAGCGATTTTCTCCAGAGATGACAGGATTATTACTTATGACACAACAATTGTTTCGTTTAATTTTTAATTTCGTTCGCGTTAATCACGAAATATCCACCAATAATTGCGTAAAATTCGTTTTTTTTTGTTTTGTTTTTTTCCATTAACTTCTCGCCCAAACCAATTCGCACCAGATTTTGCAGGAATATTACTTATGTTTCAAAGAATGTTCTGTGATAATATTGCATCAAGGTAATTCGCTATAAATTTATTTGATTAAACTGATTAGACATATGCTATTTGATTATACTATATTCCGACATGGTGTGCCAGGGTTAAACTGAACCTTTGACATGTGCGTGAATATTATTAATCTGCCCCTTGTTATTTGGTGTAAACACTTTTTGACCATTGCCCCACAAACAACAGGATTAATGGATGACTTTTGCCTGTGCATCCAAATACCTTTGGCTGTCTGCAACATGATGGTCAATAGGGTCCAAAATGATGTTTTGACGACCCAAACAACAGGATTGTTTCTTGGTTCTGCACGTTTGGTCCAAAATGTTTTGACGACTTAGCTACGACAAGGCCTGCTTCAAACATAGGGTACTAGAAGATGCTCAGTGGAATGCAACTCTTGGGGATGCTGCTGCAATGCGAACAGCAAGAAGTCTCCGACAAAACTTTGCTGTTTCATTGCCCTTGGGTGAGTTCAGTGCTCCTGTGTCTTTATCTGAGAAATGCAAAGATGATCTTTCGGAAGACTTCAAACACAATGGGCAACTAATGCTTCGTGTCTTTCACTCAGGTTTCAGTGACTAAATATAACAGATCGCTTATTAACATCGAAGATAGAATTGTTTCTATGTGTGGCACCTTGCATTATTAGAAATATTCATAGAAATATGATTTAATTTTTTTTTTTACTCGGTTTATTAAACAGGTTGTTGATTTTTTTTTAAACGGAAAATAATTGAGTTGAAAATAATTCACTAAAGTTGTACTTAGACGATCCTAAGGAAAGAAGAAGGAAGGGGAAAGAAAAGAGGAAGAAGGGAAAAAAAAAAGGAAGGAGAGATGGATGATGCATGACCCGGTAACGAAAACGAAATTTTTTTTTAATCGGAGAAAAAGTGTCTTTTGGGTTGAGGGGAGTGACCGGTGGAACTGTATACAGATTCTGGCCTGTTAAGAATTGGAAACCCACGATAATAAAGTGGGGACATTTTCAATGTAGATAATTAAGATTTTCTGACTGTCGGGTCTGACAAAAACAAGAGGTGAAAAAACGATTGTCTCAGCTCACAGATGGCGCCAATATTCTTTCCTGAAGTCACATCTAATTAGCGGCAGGCTGTTTTGACAGAGCCCAGGTGAGAAAAAGCCAAGATTGTCATTTTTCGTACGTGAAAAAGGGCAAAATTAGATTTTGTTTTTTTAAAACAAGAACGATGTAAGCCACGCCCGATTTGAGATGGGAGGCGCCCAACCACAATCTCATTAGCCGAAAGCGGTCACGTGATATGCGGAAAGAAGAGGAAGAATGCTCGATCAGGAACCATTGGTCAAAAACGGTCAGCTGACATACGAGAAACCGGGAGAGATGGGTGTACGCCTCCCCCACCAAAGGCACTGTGAGGAAGTAGGGGTGAAAACAATAGCGATAATGGGGAAACAGAATTAATGCGGCTATTGAATTATCGAGAAACCCCTGACGCCAACAGACCCACCCCGGTTTGCTGCGGCGTCAATAAAAGCAGGACCCCAGTCGACAGAAATCAGTTGAGTTGAGAATAGCGGCTGAGTTGCGGCAAGAAATCCTTTCCACCCAAGTCGAAGACAAGAGAATCTTTCCACCCAAGTCGAAGACAAGAGAATCTTTCCACCCAAGTCGAAGACAAGAGAATCTTTCCACCCAAGTCGAAGACAAGAGAACTTCCAGCCCAAGTAGACGAAGAAGAAGATTACTCGAAAGCCGCAGAGAAGATCCAGCCCAAGTCGAAGACAAGAGAAGTTCTATCTAAGTCGACGAAGAAGAAGAATCAACTGCGAATGATCGATAGAAATTAGCCCCAGTGTCGAGCTAAACCACACTCCGACATACACAATTCTAAAGAGTAGGCAATTCGAAATCCTTAGGTTGTGTGATAGAAGCTTGGTGCCATAGTCCACAGAGCGGGTCGGGAATTGAGAACAATTTTGTTTTTATGTAACGGACATTAGATATAAAAGGTTGTTACCCTTTTTTTTTATCAGCAATCCTTTTGTCTCGTGAGTTTTTTTTTTTTTACTTGTGTTTTGCCACCCCGTCGGACTCAACTTGTATCGGCCCCAATCCCTGCTGGTCCCGTCTGTCTAAGATCTAAACACAGCGTGGGTAGACAGACCGGAGATCAGTACAGTTGCTTCAGTAACCAGGTATTGGAAGCGAGTTGGGAAAGGCGAGGCTGGTGATCATCTAACCAAGGGGTTGGAGCGGCACGCTTGGAACCAGGAGGAGCGACCAGGAGGAACGACGTCACAGTTGGCGCCGTAACCAAGGGATTCGACCCTGGGCCAGGTGTGTAACCGTCACATATGGGCGGGAATTCATTGCAACCTTACGGACTGTCTCAAGTTCGACCAACTAGTTCAAATATTTTTCCATTTGGTATAATCCAGGAAACTCCCTAGGATGTCGGCGCTTTGAACGGTATGTCAGAGAAAACGAGCCAAATTAAGTTGGCTTACAATACCATTTTTCATTCTTTTTGCCATTGGAAACGTGTTTTGTTCTCCTTCGATGCACCGTGTGGAACAGGTAAGAAATATTTGCACAAACGTACGGCAAAAAGTGGGGGTCGCCTTGAATTTTGCATTTTCTGGAATTGCTGCAACACTTTTACCCGGAGTTAGAACAGCGCACTTCGCCTTTACGCAACCAATTAATTTGACTTTCTCTGATTCAGCGACCTGCAACATAGCAACGGTTCGGATAAAGATGGCGTCCTGCAAAAGTGTGAGCACATTGTTTGGGCTGAGTGTACGATGTCCCCCAAATGTGATCTCAAGGACCTGGATAGACAGAAGAGATTGTCAACATCCAATAGGAGGAGCAACTGTCCTTATAGCTGGTGGTTTTAGGCAAAGTTACGGCGGAGGACGCTGTGAAAGCATGCATTAAGTCATCATCTCTGTAGCAACAGGTCAAAATTCTGCCTCTTAAATCCAACATGAGAGCTGAAATGTTCGGGGACAAAAAATCAGCACAAATTTCAAAAGCCCTTCTAGCAGTCGGTGACGGTAACGTGCCATCGGATACACACAAAATATGCTCTTTGAGGTCGTGTAAAATATTGAAAAGGCATTTTTGTTTGGTCATAAAGGTAAGACCATGTGTGAAAAAATCAAATTACTGGACAAAAATTTTAGAACAATCCAGTGTGCTCATTTTCCGTATTAAATTTCAGATTTTAAAATGGCTAAGGGTCAAATTTTAAAGTTCGAACACGAAAAATTGTTGAACTTCAAAGAGGTGGTCTTTCGCAACGCGCCATTGCAAATGAAATTGGTTGTAGCAGAATTGTCATTGCTACCTCCATTAAAACTCCGGTTGCCTATACTTTTAAAAAATCAAGCGGTTTCTTAATAAAATCTCACCATCCCTAGACAGACGCATTAGGTGAGAAGTTTAGAGATTCAAGCCTAAGATCAAATCCGATAAAAGCAGCTGCTGAATTCAGCTCACAATTGGACGGCATTTATATCAGAAGGTTTTAAGAACTTAAAACGGCTGCAGAGGCCTCGCCTTCTTCTTCGCCATAAAATCTCTCGTTTAAAATTTGCTTCCGATTATCGAATTTGGAATAGGGATAAATGGAAGAAAGTGCTATTTTCGAACGAGAAAATATTCAATCTTGATGTCCCAGACGGTTTTACTGGCATGCAAACGATGTCCCAGAAGAAATTTTCTCAACACGACAAAGTGGAGGTGTATCAATTATGGCCTGACGTTCATTTTCGTACAATGGAACTCTTTTATAAGAGGTGAATGTTCGTCGAACATCTGCTAGTTACATTAACATGTTAAGAAAGGCGTTGCTAATTACTGAAGGCCCTCCTCTATGTGGAAAAAAATGGATTTTCCAACAGGACAATGCTGCAGTCCACAACGCTCTCCAGATGGAAACCCATCGAGAGTGTTTGCGGCTGGATAACAAAGGATATTTATAAACATGGATCGCAATTTTAAACTTTAGATGCTCTTCGTGTGCAGTTTATGCATCCAGGGCGAGCATCCCAAGCACCATCATGCAGAAGGTAATAATGAGTATGCCAAAGCGGATTTTGGAAGTAATTCGCACAAAACGGAGGATATACTGAGAATTAAATTGTCGTGGTAATTTATTTGTTCTGTATTTGCTATTTTTATTTACTCAGTCTTATGATTATGACCAACCAAAATAAAAATCCTCTTTTTTTCAATGTTTGCTTAAATTAATTAATTAAAAGCTTAAAATTTTCACTTGTTTGTTGATGAACTACATGTTCTAATTAAATGTAAGTATTTCGCAAATATATTTTGATTAAAGTAACAGTATTTTATATTTTTAACCGCTTTGTTTTTGGTCTTAAGTTTTTTTGACCAGGGCATATATATATATATATATATATATATATATATATATATATATATAGATTTAGAAATTTAGTATATATGGGCTTATATATATATATATATATATATAGATATACTTTAGTAATTTAGAAATTTAATATATATGGGCTTATTTATATAATATATATATATATATATATATATATATATAGATACTTTAGAAATTTAGTATATATGGGTACTTTAGAAATTTAATATATATGGGGGCTATATATATATATATATATATATATATATATATATATATAGATACTTTAGAAATTTAGTATATATATGGTACTTTAGAAATTTAATATATATATATATATATATATATATATATATATATGGGTACTTTAGAAATTTAATATATATGGGCTTATATATATATATATATATATATATATATATATATATATTTTTACGGGTACTTTTAGAAATTTAATATACATGGGCTTTATTAAAAGCTTAATCATAAAATGATCTTTGGAGAAAATTACCTTGTATTTTTAAATATATCACATTTTTTTCTCCGTATCTTTTTCTCTGATAATTCTTTTATAAAGGCGAATCATGTTAGATATAAAAACGTTTCCTATTTTCTACTTATCCTATCATTCTGTCAGATTCCAAAATATAAATAATGAATAAAATATATCACAAAACAATGAATAAACGTCTGATGATTTACGGGATTTCAACGAGCGCTTATTTAGATAGGAAATAATTTATTCATTGCAAAATGTTTTCACAGATGAAGATGACTTGGAAAGAGAGAAATCTCTTTCTACAGAATGAGGCTGGGTATATCTTTGACGACACACGCGATAAATGAGGAAGTTTTAAGGAAAATGAAATCAAAAGGCGCAACTATATTTACAATCTATAATAGTCGTAATGTTTGCAACACAATGTGAAATGATGGCTTGGAGAATTTGAGACTCAAGTGGCATACTGAAGTCAAGACAGATGGAGGGAAACTGGGATTAACATACATAACGATATTCGGTAAATCGATGGCAGATAGAAAGTAGTAGTTAGTCAGGGAATAACATTTTAAAGATAAAATGGACAGAAACCTCTAAATAAGCACGATACTCCACGTACAAAAAGATATGCGATATTTCCTTAATACATTTTCGTTTAGCCCATTGTGTTTTGCTTTTACTCAGAATAAACATTCTAATTTCATTTTTTCATACATCCTGACAAAATGTGGAATAAATACAAATATGACAACATTAGCATTATATCGCTAATATGATTTTTCAGTATATAATGAAAATCTAACCACCATTAGTGTCTTTATGCTATAAGATTTATTTTTAATCATTTAACTCCAAGGAACGCAATCAAGCCACTGAGACACAAGTGTTTATTGGGTTGGAGAAAATTGTTAAGGAGTGCGAACAATAAAAGAACAGGAATTAAGAAGACAGAATATAACGATTGGCATTGCATTTAAATCTTTTAAGTTCAAACTTGACTAAAGTAGCCGAAATAGATTTCCACAAGCGAGAAAAGTAACTGTTAGTATAGGACTTTTACATCCCGCCATTTCGACTGTAAAATGACGAGATTTGCCGCCAATTTCAAACTGTGCTGAAATTCATAAAGTCTAGGTATCACAGAGGAATGTTCTTTAGCACAAATGCCATGAAATATTTAAAGAAAATACACTGATAAGCTAAGTTAATGTGACGGGAAAGTGACTGAAGCCAAGATGCGAGGTTGTGACCAATAATATTGCAGATTCTTCTTTGTATTCTATCTAGAATCTCTAAATACCTAGTAACGGCACCATACTATATATGGCAGTAATGTTCTATGCATAAACCAATGGTAAACTTATAAATGTGTAAGACAGATTCTAGCGATTAAAAAAAAATCAAGTACGTCAGGGTGAACCATATTTTGTACCAGACAACTTATGAATTAAATAAAAATTATCTTTCCACTTCATGTCAGCTTAAAACGTTAGCCCGAGAAGGCACAATGAGTCACTCATCTGGAGGTTAACATCCGATATGCTGATGGAAATCAAAAGGGGCTCTCCCGTACGATTACTTTTTTTAAAGCATTTCACCCCAGGCAAGGCGGGTAGCCACTAGGACGCAAGGGGTTATGGAGTGTTGGAGCGAGAGTAAAGAAGCGTAATAGATAAAAGGATGAAGAGAAGGACAAGGAATAGATCAAGGCATTTGAAGATGTCGATTGAAATTACATTTGAATAGTTAGAGATTATACCTATCAGGGAAACAAGTAAAAGGAAG
>CAHIKZ030000531.1:645000-647500 GCA_903632075.3 Acanthosepion pharaonis | reverse complement strand
CTTCGAAAAATTTGCTTTTGTTTTCCAGTTCAAGTGTAAAATCAAAGTAATCTCCTGTTTGCATACAGTGTTAAATGTTAAACGTTAAGGACAATTTATACGAACGCATTTGTCATATTACATATTAAAAACATCAAATACATTATACATATCGTAAAACAAATGCAAACGTATTTAATTCTACTTAGCTTTACTCTAAGAGACCTTTGTTAACTGTTAGATAAATATATTAGTTTTCGTTCAGATGTCAGTTACTTTCTCTATTTTCCGAAACTGATGGGAAGATAACTTGGTTAATTTCAGGCGGAATAAAAAGAGATGATTTCAAAAGACAAGAATTTCATACATTTTTTTCTCTTGAAGAGTCTTTTCTATTTTATCTGTATTTTAAAGGTTTCATGTCATGTTCGTCCGTTGTAATATTCTGACATTATCTAGAAAAGATTATTCAAAGATCTCGCGAGTGATATTAATGAATGACTGTTTCTATCAAATCGTAAAATGAATGCGTTTTGAAAGTGTTCGCTTCCAGATCCTTTCACACGAACGCTGGTTAACCCAAGGCTCTATCCTTGTCCTTACGCTGTTTCTGATCTTCATTAATCATCTTCCTGATGTCATTAGTTCCCAACTATGAATGTATGCAGATGACACTACTATTTACACTTTTCTAAATAGAAAATCCGCCAAGGCTGGCAATGTAAATCTGGCCGCTCCTCTTGAAAAGGACCTCAGATCAGTGATTAACTGAGACAGGAAATTTCTTGTAAATTTTAATGTCTCCAAAATTAAACTGTTCTCATTTAACCACCATAGAGAGACTTCCCTTCCTGCAATCAGTATGGCTGATGCTTGACTCCAGGAAAGCGACTCACTGCGCCATCTTGGCCTCACGTTTTCAACTGACTTGAAGTGGAACGACGACATCGAATCAGGAGCTGCATCTTTTGCAAGGAATGTTAAGTGACAGTTCGTGATGAAATGTTTTTCGCGTCAGAGGCCATCTTGCAAGTTTACAAATCTACAATTCGTCCGTGGATTGTATACTGTTACCATATTTGGTCTGGTGCTTCTTCCATTCATCTCGATGTTCTTGACAAAATTCAAAGAAGGATCTGCAATGTAATAAATCTTAACTTAGCATGTCGACTTCAGTCACTTTATGAACGACAGACGTGGCTTCCCAGTGTCATTTCTTGAAATATTTTCATGGCAACTGCTCTGAGGATCTTTTTTCTCTGGTGGCCCGACGCCGTGAATTTCAGCGTAGGACTAGACTGGCATCTAGGTCCCACCCTTTAACTGTTGAAATAGTTAAATATCGCCAGCACTTCTACTCAAACAGTTTTTTCCTCGCACTTGTTGTGCAAAATTATTTGTCTAACTCTGTAATTGTCACCTCATCCCTAAATAAGATTTAATAGGCAAACAACAGATCGGCAGGTTGTGCAATAAACCAATGGCAAAATTTCTCCCATACTGAGTGATCAGAGGGCGAAAGGCCCTGCACACGTTGTAAATGATACTGATTCAGGAGTTGAAGTACCCTCCATGCAGTACTATGACATGTACGACATGCTAGGGCCACTTGATATGTTCTGTTATCAGGATCATCTACGACGCTTTGTAGAATGTGTTCTTCGTAGTAAGACATACGAGGGGATCTCGATCTTCATTGATTCTTAGTTTGTGGTGCTACGGATCCTGTCTCAGCAACGCAAAGATAAACATTACAAAGGTTGGATGTCTCGGCTACCTTTGGTCTGAAAACGCATTCTGATACATCCGTGCAACCTCGAGTCCATTACCATTCGCGCGGGTGTATGTAAAATCATATCAGCTTGCTCATGATATGAATATCCTTCCATTGTTTAATGGAACATTTCCCAATTTACTCACTATTACGCACGTTAAACATGAATATAATAACTCGCCACAAATGAACAGCTATGACAAACTCAGCGCCATCTGCTGTAATCTTTCTTTAAACCTAACTACAAAAAATGAAGGATTTGTGGATATAAGTTTGTATGGGTATTTGTCCTCGTTTTGGTGTGAGGAACCCACCTCCACGTCTGGAAAAGGTCTTTTGATAAACCCTGTATATACACATACATACACACATAAAAGATATACATACATATACATAAGTATATATATATATATATATATATATATATATATAAAACATGGTACTCCGAGAGTCAAAAACAGAATTTTAAAATTATCATCGAACCGGATTTACCTACATATTTCGCCACTAGATATCACGAATCGATTACATTATAACCTCCGTCAACATGGTGACATATTTGTGGATTGTTGCTTTTCATAATCTAGTATTTCTTTATTCTAGTGTCTACAAGAGTTTCTGTAAATATGTAGAAAGTGTGAATATTTTTTCTCGTTAGAGTAAAATTACGATTCATCTGTTGTCCTGCTTACTGTAGCTTTTATTGAAGAAGTTTTTTTTTGTTTTTTTTTTAAACTTAAGTGCATG
>CAHIKZ030000531.1:617500-640000 GCA_903632075.3 Acanthosepion pharaonis | reverse complement strand
AAGTATAATTTTCGTTTTTGCTTCCAACTTCTCTAAAACTTCGTCGTTACTTACATGTGCGATCCATGGTATTCTCAGCATCCTTCTGCAGAACCACATTTCTGTTGCTTCATGTCTTCATCTGTGAGGTGATTGTCCAGCATTAGCTACTATATAGCAGGACAGTTATCATATTACAGTTTAATAGGCTTTTCTTTGTTTATAACACTCCGTGTCACCCTTTCCATCGTCTGATAAAACACTTCTAAGATACTTAAATTATTGTACCTGTTTCGTTTTGAATCTTGGACTCATTGTTTTCCTAACAGCTATGCTTTCCTTCTTGCAGTTTATGTTTAATTGTTTCTTCTCGCTTTCATTCTGTAAAATGTTCTTCTCTAGTTTTCTTTACGTAACTGACATTTAAGTGGCTTTGAAAGTAAGCTCTTCTGATTCTAAAAACTCATATTAAAATATTTTTTATTGGCACAATTAAATATTATATTATACTGGGATTATAGTTTTTAAAAATTATATTCTGTAATTTTCTTTTCATGTCAACTACTTACGTGGCTTTGAAAGTTAGTAAGCTGTTCTGATTAAGCTGCTCGGCCCGGGGGCTATGATCAAAGTGTAGTACGCTGCCTTTGTGAGCTTCCGAGTCGGCGTCTGTCGAACTCTCTGCATTAGCAGATGGGAACCCGGACGAAGCTTTGCCGAAGGGCAAGGTTTCGTTCGAGGGGAGGTGGTGGGGGCCTGAATTCGTCTAGGTGGGTTCAAAAAGGCTATATTTTTGGCTGAGCCTACGGGCTCGGATATACCCACAAACCGTCCTTGTGCCACATTCTATCCTCGTGGGTGGATTGATAAATACTAAGCTGTTCGGATTCTAAGAACAGTTTGCATATTATCAGTATTTTTTTTTTATTTTTACAAAATCTTACGAAATGTTTAATTTAGTCACCACCGAAAACAGATGCATGTAATTTTTATTTTGTTTCATTTCATTTTATTTTATATTATTTAATAAATTCGAGTTTCAATAAGTCATTTCTAACGGATTCTCCTACTGGTAACTTAGCCTGTCACCGAATAAACAGTTTTTACTGTATTACGGTTACTTCTCAAGTACCAAATTTTCCACATTTTCATTGGTTTAGGGGCATAATCGACTACGAACCGCTGTGGAAAATCAACGACATCCATTAAATAAACGCATTTCCTATTTATTTATTTTTTCATGATGCAAGGGAAACAACATGACGTTGTCTCCTAAAGACAGTTACAGAATTCTCTCCCCAGGTATTAGATATTTTTTCTAAAGAAAAGCGTCTTCTATATGTCGGGTTCCTTCAGAACATGAATGATGAGAGTTCTCCGCAACTGTTATATATCTTAACGCATGCTCTGCCAACCATTTTAACATGGTTATCTGGGCATTCGTATGTTCACCTTGCCTTCAATAAGTCCTGTGAGTGTCAAAATCTTCAAGCGCTTTTTCCTCATTATGTGCTTTCGTAATTTCAATTTTCTCTTTCTTCTTGTATGTATAATCGTCTTTGTTGTTTCCATTTTTTCAAACACTTCCTCGTTACTCACATGTTCAGTCCATGGTATTCTCAGCATCATTCTGTAGAACCACATTTTTGCTGCCTTAGGTCTCGTCTTCATCTCTGAGAAGATTGTCCAGCATTCACTGCCATACAGGAGGACTGATATTAGACAAGTGTTAAATAGTTGTTTGTTTTTATATTGCTGCCTGATCGCCTCATTGCTTAGGATATTTAATAATATAATTATTATTATTATTATTATTATTATTATTATTATTATTATTATCATAATTATTATATAATCTGTTCATAACCACGAAGATTTAGAGAAACTTTAAAAAATTACTTATATTGAGGTACCTCCACGAGATCGCTCAAAAAAAAGAGCATAGCATGATGAAAAAACGCCAAACTTCACGAAAACAAAAAGTTATCGTGTAAATGTTTATATTATTATTAAGAGGAAAGACAAAAAAAAATTTTTAATTATTTTTTAAAAAGTTTTCCTTCTATTTAGAACATTCTAAATTTTGATTAATAAAAAAACCTTGTTTCTCTTTGTAGTGCCGGAACTAGTGAAATAACATATACAATTTTTATCAGTTTTTTTTTTTTTTTTTTTTTGACAGACATTAATTTTGAAAATCTTGCAAAATTAAAAATAATTGTCGGATGTTAATGAATCTTTCAGAAAATATTCACAGATGATGGAAATTATTATAAATATGTTTTTTTTATTAGTCATGGAAGAAATATTCTTTTTTATATTTATTACACCCCCAACTAATTTTATGAAAACTTTAGAAATTCAGTCGCCTTCAGTTTAGTGATTATATTAGTTAAAAGCAGAAGGCTCTGAGGAAAGCAAATCATATATTTTTTTTTTTTAAATTGGACCCCCTCTGCCTGAAAATCAGCCCTGAATTGTAACATACAAAACTCAATAAAACAAAAATATTATTTACTTTTAAATGCTTTTATTTGCTTTTATGAATATGGACAATATTTTCTGAAAGCAAAATAAAGTTTGGGATGAAAAATGAATTTTTAATACAATTATTTGCTATTTCTTTAATTATTTTAGAGTTTTACATTTAAGTTGTTAAAATATTATAAAATTAGTTGAAAGCCGCATTCACTTTCGTAAATGTCCTTATGAGATAGATCATTTCTTAGCGCTTTGTAAATTGTATCGCTTCGTCCAATCAGAAGACCCGCAGTAATTAAAAAATGTAATTTTCTGTTAATAAAAATCGTTAAAATGGCTGCAATTAAAATATACGGAATGTCACAAGCAATAAAACGTCACGTGCCTTGAATGTAAGCGTTCTCCGCTGAACGTCCATTTCATTATTGGAAATTCTTCGTGCGAAACACATGTTGATCATTTTGAATTAGTGTTTTTACTTATTAAAGCAGCAACATTACTATATTTTTAAAAGTACATTCATTTTATTTACATATTTCATTGCAATTTCAATTTTGTGAAGTTGTTTTACAATTTTCAGTGAATCGTCTTATTTCAATTTTATGAAATTTAATCTCATTTTCAACAGTCTTACTTTAATTTCTTTATAATATATTTTCCATAAAGCATCGTAAACGTTAATGTGAAAGCTAAGTACAAAAAAATATAACGAGATAAATAATTTGTTCAATTAAATCTAAATAATTTCACTTCATTCCTTCCGTAGAATAAATTATCCTCACGTAAGCTATTAATATGTCATGACGTCAAGTGACGCGAAATGTTATGACGTGCATTGTTTTATTTTCAAACTACACCTTTTCTTGCAGAAACTAAGTTAAGCATTATAACATTATTATTTCTAATTTTCTTAAAATAAGATTTGAAAAAGTATAATTGATTTTTAAAAGAATTTCAAACTGAGATTTTCATTTTTTTTATAAAATGGAAAAAAATGTTTGACATGATTGATTATCTATCAATTTTTCTGACTAAAAAAAAAAAACAAGATTTTTAATGAAAACTTTGGACGTGCTACGAACGATTAAAAAATGTAAAAAATGTATCCCAAAAATACTTTGATCTTTCCTCTTAATAATAACTTAAACATTTTGACAATAAAGTTCTGTTTTCGTCAAGTTTGGCGTCTTTTTCAACATGCTATGAACTTTTTCGCGATCTTATGGCGGTACCTACTTATACTTAATATCAGAAAGAGACAGCTGAAATTTCTAGGACACATAATGAGGAAAGTAGGCTTAGAGTATTTGGCGCTCACAATATATATAGGAGGCAAGAGGAACAGAGAGAAGCATCGTGTAGCGTACCTAACGATCTTGTGTAAAAGGTTGGCAGAACAGGGATTAGGATAGATAGCAAAAATACATTATTTTCTAAGAACTATAAAGGCCAGATAATTATGGTGAGCCATTATCATCCATGTCCTGAACGGAATGGGCACTTAGAAAAGGAAGTATCAGCTTTAATTTAGTAATTTGTCTAATATTTTTTCTTCTGAAATCATCATTCTATTGTAGTGAGAAGACATCGAAAATAAAATAAACTTTGCTGAGCCTCTGTTCCAGTACGCACACTCTTAGTTTTTTTTTTTTTTTTGTTTTTTTTTTGTTTTTTTACATCAGTTCTCCACTCCAAGCAAGACACTATTTGAAGTAAAACAGAAGGAAAACACTTTAGACGGAACGGGAAATCCAGTATTAAACAGGAAACAAAAGATAAACCTCCACTTCTGTTCAAAAGACTGGGTAGATGTGTGAATCGAACGATAGATGAACTTATCTACTTCTATTAAATTCTGTAGAATTGATAGTCAAAATAGTAGCGAAAAAAAAGTAAAGCAAAAATAAAATCCAGATGAAAGTACTTAAAAGTAAATAATGGTTGGCAATACTTTACCCAATATAAAATAAGAATAAAAAATCAAGTAATAATGATAATACTCACATTTTTTAGAGTAAATATTATTGTCAAAAACATATTAGAATCTTTTTCCAGGGACATAACAACCAACATCATCATGGCTGTTGCTCGCGTTCAATTCAGCTGTGAATCCTGATGAAATTTAAAAAGAAACATATGTGAGAAGAATTTAAAGTGGGGAAAATACTTACACTCGTGAAAATCCGACTCTTTCGGCAAGGTGAGTCATTATCCGCTGACACGAGAAATATTTACAAGAAACTTCCAAACTGCAATTGATTACCAGGACTTGTTACACACCGCGTTCATATCTTGATGTACTCTGCAACACTTGGTGACACAGACTTCATAGCTCTTGGATCTGTAGGAGAAATCTTAAATCAATCTGCACATGCAATAGAACTAACAGAACTGAAATTATCAAGGATTTAGGAGCGTCGATTACCTCCAACTGGTTTCCAGGCAAAGAGCTTTACTGGTGTATGGCAGCTGTTGCCAGAAAACAGCTAATTGTAACTACAGGTTAGATTTAAACGACGGGGAGGTAACATTGTGGAAAAGCTTCTCCCAAAGTAGAATGATTGTTTCTCCCTCGGTGTACCTATTCCTACATGACATACCAATTTTTTATTTTTTTTCGAACATTCTACCTTGGATCAAACTGATCTTATTCAAATATAACAATTTCTAATATTATAATGAAATATATTTCAATGACCAATAATAGAAAGTAATCAATGAATAATAAAATATTATGTAATTTATAGTGAAACGTTAAAACATGTAAGTTTTAAATCTTTTCATTTGTACCCTGTTTCTTCTTTAAATAATTGTCTGCATTCATATGTGATACACTTGTAATATTTTGTTAAAGATTTTAAACCCACATAGTTAACAACACAATAGGAGCATTTCTAGAGGCATTTTTAGTTGTTGATTTCGCAGTGAGTTTACTTAGACATTAAATGTTATGAAACTTCAGGAATTTCAGAGAGAAAAAATAGCGTAAAATATTCGCAGGTATTATTTTTTAGTTGCTACAATTTGTACGCGTAGATTTTGACACCACTTCCCTCTTAATGTCTGTGTTCTGATGGAACAACAGCGTCAATTATCTGACTAATTTAATTTCCTTGTTTTCCATAAATAAATTTCATATTCTGACATCTTTTCGGTGTCCCGTTCTTATTTCATATAATTTCATGATTTTTATTTTCTAGCTTATAATATGAGTTATGCAGATATAGTCTTTTTCCGCAGTTAAATCGCTGTCGTTCGGACAGCTCTCAATAAAGTCCTTCCTCATATTCATGGATTTTTGCTGTTATTCTCCCGAAACAATTCGTTTATTATGTTTGACAAAATTATTATTTCTTTCTTTTATTTCTGGTGTGTACTCATTTCTATCCGGGTCTCGACCATGACATTTTCCACTGAGAAAATTTGGAAAAAAAAATCATACATATTTTACATAGCTAAAGACCTTCGTTTGGCGTGTGCTGTACTCATGAAAACAATTTTTTGCATTTCTTTAAGGTATGAGCTACAAGGGATTCCTTCAATGAGTCGACTGGACTCTTTTCCAATCAATCTGAGAGCTCCAGCTATAAGTAGAATTGTTGATATTCCCATGTGCCATATTTTTTAGATTTCCATTTCAAGGTACTTGTATTTTGATAGATCTTTAAAAAAAACCTTTATGTTGAATATCTTTAAAGATATATTGCAGTCTGCAGGGACTGTCATATCTATATGGAGGTACTTTTTTTTTCTGTGAGGTCTCTAATCACGATGTCTGGACGATTAGCATGGATTGTACGGTGTGTGTTGTGAAGTCCCATAGAATTGTTACTCTTCTTCTTCTTCTTCTTCTTCTTCTTCTTCTTATTCTTATTCTTATTATTCTTCTTATTATTTTTTTTTCCGCATGGCGTCACCAAGATGTTCACAACTACATGCCGAAGAATCCCCGCAGAGTAAATGATAGCAGTTTTCTGAAGGTGAAGATTCTTCGTCTCAGTTCCATTTTTCCCTAAACGCTCGTTTCGATTTCTAGGTAGTGTTATCAACGCAAACTACTGCTGCAGAAATTGATGCAAAAGTCACGTTTCATAGCTTTTTAACTCCCTTGCCAAATTCTAGTATTGTTCATTCTTTCTGTTTATTACCAGTCTACTTATTATTATTATATGTTACGTTTCATGCTTTTTATCCTGTCGAGCCTGGTCCAAACTATGATTATTTAGCCCTAGAGGATAATTGTCATTTAGTACTTATCTTAGTATACGATCTTCTGGGCAACTTGTATGTTTATGTTACCTGGGACACTGTTAGTAATATTGTCTATTCCTTTTTCTCCCGAGGCCCAGTATTCCGATTACTAATACTGTTATGCCAGATTTTATATTCACTGGGTGCCACTACTGAGTAGCCTGATACAAGATTGTCAATTATTTCTGGATGTTTATCAAAGATTCTACATGTTGGGCTGAAACATTTTTCAGTATTTGTGCTTGGTAATTTCTCGTTAACATGCATTGGTCCTATGCAGCACAAATAAAATTTTGGTTTCAGCTTTTAATCCTGCACTACGTGACCACTGATGTGTACGGGGCTTGTCTGCATCAGCTAGTTTTAGTAAGGGCAGAATATTGCCATCATTTCTGTACCTGGTTCATGTTTTTTTTAAGTTTTTTGCCGCTAAATTAGGTGTATTATGTCTTGCTTGCATTTTTTCAACCACTTAAAATTCCATTTTGAAATTGTTGACTTATTTTATTACGGAATAAAATTTCCTACTCCTTTTCTATTCCTTGACACATATCATGATCCAGTTTTCTATAGTTTCCATGTATCTTTGAAGGTCGATTATTTTAGTTTTGCAAGACAGTTCTAGTTGAAATAATCCAGTGCCTCCTTCGGATCCAGAGGCATCGAGACGATCAACATCAGCCTTGAGATAATTCATGTGATGGCAAGTGAGAAGCTTTCTAGTTTTGGCGTCTGTTCGCTTAATGTCAGCTATGGTTCAGTTAAGCATTTTGAAACTTCATTGAACCCCATGTAAAGCCATGGTATTCTGTTTAATTTTAAAGCCAAGATATTCTGTTTAATTTTAATTCAACGCGGTATTCAATACCATGAGCACACGACTGTAGTATGATTTCTTACTTTCTCATTCATTTGGCTATGCTGGATTCATTCGCTAATTCCTAGGTACGTAAAGGCTTCTACTTGTTCCAGTTCCCTAATCTTTGTGACAAAATCTAGTTCTAATGAACGTTTTTATCTGTAATTCTCCCATTCTTAAATGTTACTTTTGCACATTAATCTCATCCGAAATACATACCGTTATCGTCACTGAAACATTGTACTTTATTGATGATACCTTTGAACTCAATGTCGTCTTTGGCAAAATCTTTGAGATCATCCATGTAGAGTAAGGGATAAAATACTTTCTTGTTTACTCTATATCCATAACTATTATATTTTTAGTTCATGTCAAAAGTCGATTAAGAACTGACAAACAGTAGCGCTGACAAGGAGTCTTCTTGAAAGATTCAGGCCGTTGGGACTGGCAGTACCTTTGGTGTGATTTAGGTATAATGCGATTTCTCCACATTTACATGTACTTAAGAAAATTTACTATCACCGAGGAGGATTTGTTATTATTATTGCCATTGTATACACATTTCCTTCCGGGTCCCAACCAAAGACTTAAGGTCAGAAATATCTTCATGACATTTTCCACTAATTCTATTTGTAAAAAACAAAACAAACAAACTAATATCACACACATTTTACATAGATAAAGCTTTTCAAGTTCCTTTTATTGTTACACGTGTTAGATTAAAATGAATAATTGTTTATATTAATGACTTCAATCGCTTTGAAGTGCATTAAACTAATATGTTGACCCAAGCTCTAGAGGTGTCTTCCTTAGACACATTCGTGATAACAAGGTGAAAGTGTCGTGAAAACATTACGAAAGTTTAAGGTACCAGTTAAGAAAACGAACCTTGCCAAGGAGATGAAGGCGGTTGTGTAAATAAAGGGACGACAGTAGACGAATAAACGTCATGATAAATTATAAATGGTACCGAAAACTTATGTAAAACGAGAAGCCTGCTGAGAAGAAAAGGAAGATCAACAGAAATGGATGAGAAATAAGAAATAAATAAAAGAAAAACATAAAAAAAGAAATAGAGAATAATGAATTAGAATAAGACGCAGGAAATCGAAAGCAAATAAAGATGAAAAGGAAAAACTGATGTAAAAACAGTTTAAATTAATTTTTTTCAATGAATTGGCATTAATTTTCCCGCAACAGGACGCGCTGAATTTTGATCTGATATATTAAGCCTATAATATTCGATCTATGCATTTCATATTCACCATTAAATTGAGTATATTGGGAAGCGCGGCGATTATGTTTAAAAAAACATTTATTGGGTAATTTTCTTTTCATCATTATGTTACAGGTATATTGATTTACCAACCAAAGAAAATATAGAAAGAAATACATGAATTTCGCAAAAGAATGTTTGCTGTTTAGTTGCCAGTTTGGGTTACAAGCATAAAAGTGTCCAACGTTCAAAAGACCGACATTAGATATGAAAGAAAAAGATTTACAAAACTGTTGTAGCAGCGTGTTGATTGGTTCAGGAAATTAATGTCGGTTATCAAACGTACGAGAGGCGGTCTATTAAGAATAACAATAAAAAGATATATAAGTTCCACATAAAATCATGCTGATGCCAAAAATAAATAGTAATGAATATTTATTTTAGTTTTGACAATAAGGTTCGTCAAACACAGACAAGAAAGTTTTGAAAACATTTACAAAGATACGTTGAAATTTAGTAGTGTTGAATACGTTATTATAATAATAATAATAATAATGATATCCTGAAATATATAGACGGGAGATTTATAGAATTCAAATCGGTCAGTGAAGTGTCATTCACGGGTGTTGGAGATATGTTTTATTAGAAACAATGGGATGATGCAGTAGCGGAAACGCCTGATAAATGACTCTACACTATTCGTTTGAATTCTCACTAAAAAAGGGAAGCGCTAACGAAAATGGATAGATTAGTTCTTCGATACCTATGCGTGTCAGGTTAAAGTGACACTTCGATTTCGAGTTCATTTCTTCGTTTCTTATCCTTTCTTCGGCTGCAGAGAAAAATAAATTGTACAAGTTTTCTTTCGTCGAAAAAAAGCAAAAAAAAAAGCAATGAATCATCTCCTGTTCCGTATGAAAAAAAATAAGGCGACGAAAACAAATAAATGATTCAGTGATAAAGAGAAAAGTAAAGAACAATATTTATTTTAATGACACGAATTGAGTAGGACGAGTTTGTCCTAGTCAACCCGAACAGACTCTGAACCGACTGTTCGATTTAACTCTCTTCCTACGAGCGGGAGGAACCCGAAGGAGGCTACGCCGAAGGGCGGAGTCTCCTTCGGTCGAGGGTAAAACCGGCCCTGAACCCGTTTATACGGGTTTAAATGGGCTATTTTTTGGCCGAGCCTAATGGCTCGGGAAAGCCCACGTTAAAAAGGCCTTGTGCCACATGACACCCTCGTGGGGGGTGAGGGGGATGACTGAATATCGTCAACCCGAACAGAGGAAATAGTAGAGAAGAATGCAGAGAAAAATGAAACAAAAATAAAAAAAAAATGACGATGAAAGAGAAAGAAAATACGCTAACCTAATGGAAATAGGAGGATATATAGAACATGTAAGCAATAGCTTTTTTGTAAAAGTTAAATGGGTCGCGTAAAAACAAAAATAACATACTGACCCTCGGAAAATAAAGATGTAATTAGTGCTAATTATAGTTCGAAGAATGTAACAGTGTCCGAAACAAAAAGACTCTAAACCTGAAAATAATTACATGTAAAATTATATGATTTTTGTACGTGTTCCTCTGTTCGATGTGTGTTTTCCAATATTCCACAAACAGCCAAGAGAATTTTTCATCATCCTAATTCACTAGCATGAAACAAGGAACTGCCAAGACGTCTTGGATTAAATTCTTCGTTTCTCTCTCTATTATGAAGAGGGATTTCTTACGAGATAAATGATCAAGCGAAACCGAGTCACGGAACCATAAAGACAGCACTAGAACATTATCAAATCAAGAAAACAGTTTCAGAAGCAAGAAGGACTCTGAACCCAGAAAGAACTACCTCTGTAATTATTTCTTTTCGTCTCCGAAAATAGCGCAAACATTAAGAAATATGGAGAAATGAAACGGCCAAGCAGATTTTTTTTTGCCATGGCAATTCAACATCATGCAAATGTGGACAAAAAATAATAACGGTTCTACAGCGAAGGCTTCTTGGATTAAGTCTCTCTCTCTCTCTCCCTATCTCTCTCCCTCTCCCTCCTGGGTATGACGATAAAGGACATCCGCGTCCTGGGGAAGACGATAAACTACGTCCAACAGCAAGGCCTCTGATCAAGGGGTGCTGAGGAGCGTGAAACCACCTCTTAATTGCTGGTGTTCTCAGGTCCACCCTGACTCGGGGTGGTATCATCTGTTAGGGTCCCATCTATGGGTAAATAGTCAACCCCCAAACGAGGGCCAAAACCCTATGAAAGTGTAAAAATCGGCTTTAATACCAGACATAATTTGTAAAAAATATTGCCAGCAATAAACTTTTGAAGAATAAATATTACCAGCAATGCATTTTTGAAATAAAAATACTTATCAGCTATACATTTAAAAAATTGCCAAGAATACACTTTTGAAAGAAAAAAATACTACCAGCAAAAAAATCTTGTCAACATTAAATAATCCATTGAATTTGATATGTCCTAAAATAAAACAAAGCAAAACAAATCCTCTCTCTCTCTCCCTGCCTCTTCTTCTCCCTCAAACAATATATTAAGTGGGTTTTCATCTGAAATATGGAAACATCCGAAAACACGTTACCGAATAAAAATTTTTAAAAATCCATCACTAAATCATTATTACATCTCCTTATCTTATAAAATGTGTGTACATCTGATGGTCGATCCTTGTTGTGGTGAAGAGGCTTGAGTGGTCCAATTATTTTGAGAGCGATACCGTCGGGAGATTTAAACTACTGGTAGGGTCGCCCTTGGCTGCAATGTCGAAAACAAGAAACCAGACTAAACGAAACCAACCCCAAAGACCACAACGTTGGAACAAGCGGACGACAACTACAACATATCTCAACAGTTGAACTAGCAGATAAATTAGGCTACGGATAACGGACATATTACAGAAAACGAAAGTGGAAATTATAAGAGAGTCAACGACAGTCCGTTGCAATTGTATAACTGGATCCTTCGCGTCTCATTCCATACGTGCCGCAGATGGAAGATCATGGAATCAAGTGTGTGGGTCACTTCCTGGCAAGTTGAGTTCCACCTTAAACGGATTCACACCATCGACACTTTCTTCTACACCTACAACCAATCTTGCAAAGCCAAAGACAATGGATGACGCGACCAGGTTTTGGTGAAATTGGAATCTTCTAGACCTGAAGTTTCAACTTGGCAATGAATTTTGTCATCAACGACATCGTCATAAAAGAAGCGATCAGCAAAGAAGAAATTAAATTATTGGACACGAGATAAAGATGAAGACAATATATTAAAACAAATAGCAACCACAAAACAGAATGCGATATTCAAATGCAGATTAGCATCTAGAAAAGGATAATATTAAGTCGTATTCGCCTGTCGTCAGTTTAAACTGACACTTTTTCTTCCATAAATTTGATCAACTATAATTTTAGAAAAATCAAAGATTTACTGAAATATGATGGAAAATTGACATCTGAAATTAAGAAAAATGATTTTTAGTAAAATGATTAAAATATCTCGAGGTGGGTAGGTGGAATCTCATCAACGCAAAAGACAAGAGCTGTAAAAGAGTGGATACACATAAACGGCCATCCATCCCAGCTATGGGTTAAATATCTTCACCAGAGTTGAGTACGGTTACACCGCTGAAGAAATGGTCAATCATCGTGTGGTTACTTCAACAGAAGCGAGAAGACCCTGGATTTGGATTTCGACCTGGAAAAAAAAATTAAGTCATCAGTTTAAAATGACATCAAGAAGATATAGTTTCAGGAGAAGAAAAAAGTAGAAGCTAAAAATAAGATAACAAGAGAGAAAAAAAAATCTAGAAAACAATACATAGGAATAAAATGTCGCTGTCGACACTTGAGTTTGAACTTAGATCGCCAGTGAGCAAACCCAGGCGATCCCATTTTTTCAATTAAGTTGATCACTTGACCATAGAGGAAACTCATATATAAGAAGTCGTGTGACGTCAAGATTGATCATTATTTTTATTTTATCCTCTATCACTATACGGATTATTGTTTCTACTTTATCCTCTACCTTATACGGACCGCTATTCTCTACTCTATTCAATGTACTATTTATCTATACGGATTACAATTCTAGCAAGTCGCGCAAGTACTATTAGTGCGAGTGTTATTCGAAGGCGTCTCACACTAACATTATTCAACTGAGCACTATAGTTGTATCTGCGATTACAAATTATCTACTACAACGAGCATTACGAAGGTGGCAACGGGTATTCGTTGGCATCACAAAAAAGATATACACAAATTTAGATAAACACGGTTGGCTTGAAAATCCTCAAATGAGGAAATGGAACTTGACATCAATTGAAAGACCTTAACTTGTTTCTCAGCTTTCTTTCGTGGATGTGTGCTCATATGTATTTGGTATATATATATAACACCTACAGTTCCGCCATATGCGAACATCTTTTAAATAGCAGAGATTGTGCAGCCAAATTTAGTGTTGACTGGTTCACCGTGTTGGCCCGGTCTCACTCTTTATTTCATCTGAAGGTTCTGGAGGCACTTTACATCGGGTCCCGCAAGCCTTCTTTGTGCAAACAACGTGAGTGTTTGCTGGGACTCACTGTCATCTGTCTCTAGTTCCTTCTGCATACATACATATACATACATACATACATACATATATATATATATATATATATATATATATATATATATATATATATATATATATATATATATATATATATATATATATATATATTCCCCACCCCAATTCCTCTTTGTGTATTTTTTCTGTATTAATTTTGAATCTCCCGTTGAAGCCTGAAGAGCAGGAGCGAAACCAGTTGCTTCCCCCTTGTTGTTTTTTTATTTTTTTTAATATGTCTTGTAATATTAAATTTTATACTTTTATTTCGATCATTAAATTTTGTACCTACAAAAATATCTTTAAATATATATATATATATATATATGTATATATATATGAGAGAGAGACAGGCAGAGGGAGATATGTGACAGATGAAGAAGGAAAACAAATCAAGTTGAGATTATTCTAATAGACTCAAGTTATATGAAAAGTATCTGATTGTAAGATAACATCCTGGGTCACAATTGTTAGAATTTATATCTCACGAATTAAATCGTTGCGAAAGAAATGAAAATGCTCACTTAAGAGTTATATTTCCTTCATTTATACTTGATATTTCTTATCTTGGCTATTGTCCTGTTTCATTCGCCGTTATAACGTTAAATCTTGAACAATATGTCAGTATTAATTCATCTACGTATCCTTTTTCATTTATCTAAGTCTATTTCCCGCTTTGTCTCTCTCTCTCGCCTATATCCGTAATGTTTATATCTATAAAATTACTATGATAATCATCTCTCTTAGAAAAATTACTTAGCGGATACCATTATCTGAGTAGATGTTTTTTTTTTTAAATAAACATTTACCAGCCTGCGCATTCGAGTGTCATAGGAACGAAAATGTGCTCTCCAGCAGCGTTCGAACCTGCGTCTTCCTTTGTAGTAGAAAGCAGTACCACTATTCTTAACTATAAGGATATGGAATATTGGCAGATATGGAATATTTAAGAACAAAGATGATGGGAAGTAAATGAAAAAAAGAAAGCAAACGAAATTGGCATGATTATACACACACATTAAAAATATTTCTAAATTAAAGATTCGCAGCGTCTCTCGTTTGTGCGCATGTGTATTTGTATCAACTCAAACAAAACTAGTCAGATGATATCCTAAGGGATATAACGTGTCACACAAAAAATTCACTTTGTTATACATATTTCCTCCAAATATAATTACATTACATATTAATATTGCATTACATGAGTTCTCGATTTTAAATACCTTCAAAAGAGAATTTTAATACAGATAAAAATAATAATAAAAAATACTCATTATCAGACCGCATCGCGTAATTCAATGCGATTTTCAAAATGGACGTTTGATATTCCAGAGGATTACCGCCGGCAGTTTGAAATAACGTCATTTATTTCATTTATTAATCCTTTCGCATTCCTGGATGATATGATTTTCACTTTCCTTTTCACATAGAGGCTGCAATTTCTTCCTCTTTTTGATTATATATAAATTAAGAGGGAAACCACACTCGTCGAATAGAATATAATCCTGACGACATTCTTTGGCCTAACTGGTAAGGTTAGACATCGGCTATAAGTTTCTCTGATGGAAATAGGGAATAAACGTTGGGCTTCATTTTTCTTCAGTGTGAGCGGGTTGAATTTAAGGAAACAAGAGAAAAAAAGAAGGGATATTAGCTCAAACGCGTGTACCAACTAAAAGCGGCGTTTATAAAAATATTTATAATCTGTAAAATTTTCTTTATTTCAGTGCTAAATCTGGCGAGCAAATACTGAGCCGTACTAAAGTAAGAACTAGATGAGATATCCCTAGACATTGGCAGTGGAACTAGAAAAAAATTACCTGCGTAAATTAAATAAATGGTTCAGTCTGAAATTACTTGCAGGTTAGTCGAATAGGAATGCATCCGATGAAATCCAAAGGGCAAAATACTCGAAACATTCTGATAATAACAACAAAGATTACAGCAATATTCCGCATGCTAATAGCGTTTTATTTGCAATTATGTTCCCCCTGTGCAATGTTGATTGTTACAGAACGAGAAGTACAGTTTATGTGGATGTGTGTGGAAGATACCTGTTAAATCAAGACATGAACGGCTTAAGTTTGCACTGATTAAGGAAGCGTCCTCTTGAGAGTCGGTCCCACAATGCAGCGCTTCGTGGGAAGAAGCTGTTTGAGTGGAACTTACATCTTACTAATGGAATACGAAAGAAATGAGAATGGTTTGTTAGAACATACTTAGAATGGCCTGTCCTACGCGTGATGGTTAGAACAGGTGAAAGTGAAGAATGTAGTTAGTCTGAGCACTTTCCATGGAAATAGTGATAGAAAAGCAATAGGCATGCGACGTTTCGTCTGTGATAAAAGGGTTATAGGGTGGAAAATAATTTGTCATCCACAAGAACGCGGAGACGTGTATGGATTCTATCGAGACTGGAAAATGAAGACTCGGCAGCTATTGCCCTTATATGGCAACATTACTCCACTTTTAGCCTGATCTGTAATGTTAGCTGATATGTTAGGTCCTTACCTTAGGGTTCCAGGTAAACGACTTTTTTTCTTGCATCTTTAGCAATGGACCGTATGTACGAGTCCCACTTGAGGTCAGGGGTGTACTTAACTCCCAACAGTCTCTCAAAGCAAGGAGCCTCCCCGACGCGATATCCATTCATCGTGACTGCTGTTAGTTCGGTTTTCGATCGGCGACGATGGAACAACACGTAACTCGTCCATTAAACCCACCAAATTATCCTACTGTTTTGAATCAAGAAGAGAAAGTTGCCTTGAATAATGTATTATATGATGATATTTGCCACCTCAACGATTGTCTATATGCCAGAGTCCAGACCTATCAAATATCCAAGCAGATCATATAATATTTAATATCGTTTTTTGTACTGTTGATACACGTGTTAGGTTCGGATTTTCGCACGTCTTGACCAATATGTGGGATCACTTACTGTAAATCACCTATATTAACTGCATGCTTTGGTTAAAAGTAAATGCATTTTACAGTGTTGCAATTTTATTTTTTATATATATTAGTGGATACACTTAATAGATATTCCGATAATTTTTATTAATGTAACTTGGCGTATAATTTTTATTAATGCAACTTGCCTGTGGATGAGATCGTCACTCACTCCGGCAGGATTCGAACCTGTTCCCCTTATAGGAGAAATAACCATCTTTTCCAGCGGGTTATATATCGTTTAGCCATGGTATACAAACATCTATAATTCTTATGGAACGTAATTCCTTCATTCATTCATTTATTTATTCATCTGATCCACCCAAGAGTTGAGCGTTATCATCTTGTATCAGGACTCTTTCGTAATAAGATCTATAGTTTTGTCATGGGCGTATAAGATCGTATCACTATTCGTCGCCCTTTTATCTCATAATGTAACAAAACGTAAAATAATGCATATTCGAGATAAGAGTTAACATTTATTTCTGTTATTCGAATTCTGTTAAGATTATCTTCTCCAGCCGCAAACATCACTGAACCATTCATATTTTACTCCACGTATTTTTCTTGTATTTGTGTAAATTATAATTCCTAGTCTCTCATAACTCTATCTCTATTTCTAGGAAAAGATGTATCAGACGAGTTACGTTTGTTAGTTCCATGAGCTAAGACCTACACAGCTAGGACTCTGTATGCCATGTTAACGGTGGCAAATAAACCCCATTCTTTTCGTCTTCCTTTGATAAGGAGTAATGTCCAACCAGATAACTACTTACCCAGTACTGTTACATTGTGGAACAATCTATCGCCTGGATGCGTTTACGATAACTACATTCTTGGTCTCTTAAAGTTCAGGTTAAACCAATATCTATTCTACACATTGCCATGATGTACATTTCTTAAACTTTCTTTGTTTTCTCTTACAACAATATCACTCAGTTTCCCTCTACGTTGAGTGACTCTTGGTATTTGTTTTGGGTGAACTAACAGTAGAAAGAACAAAAAAGATTATAATATATTTGTAAAATCAAGTAAATCTTATTGTCTACATGAACTGAGATTAACAGTGTAACTATTTAGAAAACTGTACATATTTTAACTTTTTGTTTTTAATCATTTCACCTCAAACAAGGAAATAAAGCCAAGTTAAATGTTATTTCGTGTGAAATAAAAAGGAAAACATTATAACGAAGCGAGCACAGTAAAAGAAAAGTAATCAAGAAGACATTAGATAACCATTGAATTTGCATTTAGAGCCGGACTAGTGTTCCACAGGTTAGACTTGAGAGAAACAAATCTGTTGGCAAAAAATTGTTTGCAAAAGAATAAGAAATATTTTGAAAACTAGATTTAACATCTTCCCTAATCTTGTAATGTATAGACATTCATAACAGAGCAATGGCTATGTATGAGCTTTAGATGATGATACTTACTGGAGAAAGTTTCACTTTGGGGAGCAAAACCAGTTGAATCAGATATCCTACTAAAGAAAGATATACATACTTCCTTTTTCACTGGGTGGAGTTTTAGTCGTATCGGATTTGGATCCTTTGTGAGGATAGATAGTTATTTGATAAAATTCCTATACATGTTAATCATCCTTCCCTAGTGGGGTTATAAAGGTTCTCCCTAATCTCTGGACGCATAAGCAAAAATGCATATTTCATGAAATTACATTTTCAACAACATTTTATTGAACATTATTATTAAGACATAACATATTCAATATGATTTCCATTATTTGTTATGCAAATTCGACACACTTTCCAACATTCACGTGAACTCGATGCAATGACTCCATATTGCCGTCAATTTTAGCACATTTACTCTTTATGCGTTCAATTGTGTTGCATCTGTGATTTTCATTGAGTAGACCTTCAGTTTTAGCATACCCCAGATAAAAAGTCAATTCTTTCTTCTTTCGGTAAAACCATGTTTAATCTGTGGAAATAAAAAAGAAAAAAAAACAAAAAAAAAACTTATAGTTAATGAGATTTCCTAGATGTCAAGATTTAGAGAAAAACCCTGTAGTGTTGACAACAGTTTTCAGATTAATATTATTACGACTGTTGTTCACATTTTAAGCGGCCTTTTATTATGGAGATTCATCAAGATCGACATATTGTAATAGTATAAAGGACAGTAGCCCAAGCACAGATAAAAGCTAATGCGGCCCCAGTATCCTCAACAAAGACAACCTCAACAGAACTACAATAACGCATGAAACTTCTGAAAATTAAACTTATGACACAATAATGCCCTAAATGTAACGTGATATTAAACTTATATATCGAATTGCAATCTGTAGTGATAAATACAAATCTTTCCTTCATACAAATGCTGATTGGAAGTTTGCTTTATCGGGAATGTATTTGACCACTAGACACAATCCAAAACATTGCATCTTGTTGTGGGTTGCAATGTTTACAACGGTCGCTCTTCTTTGATTTATAATGACCCAACACATTCTGGTGCAATGTCTTTAACAAGAAGGTGAAATGATCTTCGAGGAGGATATTTCCTGATAGCATTATCCCCGGACCACTCAACATTCTCCTCATGATGTACTAGATGGAACAATTGCTGGACCTGCCAACCATTGAACATAGGGGGAATGATTGAACGAACCCTGATTCATTTAGTCAACGGATATCACGGTGATTTTATGCGTGCAAGTGTAGAAACCTTTAAAACATCCAAGGTGAGTCTAAAGTGTTGTTTGTGCTCTGTTGATTCCCTTGTTAGGCTTGCACCTATTGATCAATGCATGTGATCATTTACTATAATCCAACTTTATTACCAGCCTGTTCTGAATAAAATTAAATGCATTTTTACGGTGTTGAAATTTTATTTGCTGTCATTTTATTTACATGAAAACGCCTACAAAGTTCACACACAAGAAAAATTACAAGCAGAAAGCGTGACTTGTAACTAATTGAGAAATATAAAATTACATGAAGAAAAGTTTGAAATTGTCAATAAAGCGAAAATGTACAGAGAAAGGGAACAGAAATGAAATATGAAAGCTTTAAGTATTGTGATAAAATTAAATATGAAATTTAAAGCAGGCAATGGAACGTGTATAGAAAGATTTGCAAGATTACTTGATATACAGTAAAGATAGAGAATGAGAAAGAAAGAAAATGATTTAGAAGGGTATATTGTAAACGAATTTAAAAAATGGAAGGACATAAACAGTTGATTAAATAAAGGCGTCCTTATAGAAATAGAGGAAAATAATACAAAAAATAGTATGGAAGTGAGGGATGAAGGAATTTGTAAAGAATGTTCATCAAAGGAAATTTTACAAGAAAGCCAGAAATAAAAGAAAGAAAGAAAGAAATACAAATAAACAATTTTGAGAATATAAAAAAAAGAAGTCAATGTAAAAGAAATAAAGAAAAAAATGAGAATATATAAGAAATAAATACAATATAAAAAGCAGACAGGAATGAAAAAAGAAAGAAAGAAAGAAAGAAAGAAAGAAAGAAAGGAGGTAAATATAAAGGAAAAAACGAAAGGAAGAAAGATTAACTATAATATATCAAGAAAATGAAGACCGTGTAAGAAAAAAAAACGAAAGAAAGAATTAAGAAAAATATAAAATAAATTTGAAATGAAGAACACGTATAAGAAAGAATGAACAGACAAAGATATACAAGAGGAAAAACAAAATACGATAAAAAGAAATAACAGATTCGGATATATAAAAAAAAAGAACGAGAATATTATGAAAAGAAAGAAATAGCAAAAGAAGATATAGAAGAAAGAATGAAAATATTAAAAAGAAGGAAAAATGATGAATATATACAAGAACAAAATGAATGATGATCTACAAGTAAAGGTGAAATATATAAAAGAAAGAAAATGGAATATAGACGAGAAAGAAAGAAAGAAGAGGCGAAAATATACACTAAAGAAACGAAAGTTACAAAATCTGTTAGATAAAAGAAAATTAAAAAGAAAAATGATTCATTTCATTTTTATATTTGGTCTATGTAATGAATAGAAATAAATCAATTGTAAAATAAATGAGGCCAATACAAAAGACAGAAAGACAATGATGGAAAATATAAAATAAACAATATAAAAGAAAGAAAATGTAAAATATAAAAAAATGAAAACAATATCTAAGACAGAGAAATAAATAAATAAGGAAAATATAAAAAAATAAAATGAAGGAAGACTATTAAAAAGAAAAATGATTAAACATAAAATAGAAACGAAATGAAGACCACATAACAGAAAGAAAGAAATAAAGAAAAATCATAAACAAATATAAAATAATACAGAAGTGGGAAGTGTAAAATTTCAGAAATCAAATTTAGAAAAATGCATAAAAAATTAATGTCTGTTATGAACAAAAAGCAAGCAAGAATTAAAAAATGGAAATTCTACCACAGAAAACAATGAGTTTTAAGAAAAATATGAAATAAATGGCAGGGATAAGAGATGAAAAAATGTTAGCATAATGAATGATGTAGACAAAACAAATATTTGAAGAACAAACAATTGTCACTTTCTGAATTAACAGGACAGATTCATATATTATTTTCTCTTCTCTCATTACGTGTATATTTGCATTATTGCTTTTCAAACCGACGAGTAGTAATATCAGAAATGAGTGTCAATGTTCACCAAAAAAAACAAAAAATATTTCATGAATTTTAGACTTTCACGACATGAAGCACGGTATTTTCTTTTTGTATAGATTTGCTCTTTCTTTCATATGCTGGTAAATATTGGAACTGAGATGTGCAAATATATTTTTTTATCTGTAGCCATTTATGTGCACTAAGAAACGTAACACATGTATTGAAATCTTTGTCGTTATAGGAAAAGCATATATCGTCATAATATCATTTGCACAAGATGATTGCACCTTTCAGAAGTTTAACATAGGATGGATATTCAAGGATGAGGAGAAGCTTTTCTCCGTGTGCTTATATAAGACGGCTCTCACATTAACCGTTTCATGTTATATCGATATTAAATATGCATGAAAGCTGGTTTTGTTCTGCTTAGGTGGAAACTGATCGAGCTTATATTTTCTTAAACATAGCAAAGCGAGAGTGCCACTAGCACGCAAAGGGTTACTTAGAGTGGGAGCAAGAGTAAATTGTCTTGATAGAGGAAAAGATGGAAAGAAGGACGGGGTATTAGACCAAGGCATGTGAAGATGTCGATTGACATTGCATTTGAATAATTGAAGATTATAGCTATCAGGGAAGCAAGTAAGAGGAAAGGAGTTCCACAGACGGGAAGTGCGAGACATGAAGCTATTGGAGTAGAAGACACGACTACATATAACCGTTTCGACAGTGAACGGGTGGGACTGAGATGCCAACCTAGTAGCACGCTTAAATTCACGCAGTTTGGGAACCAGCGAAAGTATCTCGTTGAAGCAGTTACCGTGAATTTATTTACATTATTTGGACTATTGTCCTCATCTTTGTGCCATATTTATCACAACGTTTCGGCTGTTGTACGCTCCAGGTGGTTGGAATGTCGAACTGAACCCTTTATTTCGCTCACTGGTGTAGACTGTTCTAGTGCCATATTTGATGGATGTCAGCTACCAGTTATCTTCTGTTAATTTTCTATCTGAAAATTCTCCACTGCCTTAACCGGGTATTGAACTCGCACTCTTTGGGTCATGTCACTGTATCTAACCAACGTCTTTATCCACTATGCCATGTGTTCTTGAGGACACATGGCACAGTGATAAATATGGCGACAAAAATGAGGACATTAGTCCGAATAATGTAAATAATGTACATAGTACCTCATTTCAGAAATATAGACAGACTGTGAAATTATTTGTAAATAAAAACCGAAGGGATACGACGGCAACTCTATGAGCGAGCGACTGTAGACGAGACGCCAGTTCAGCGCCAATCACATTGTATTTCCATCTCTAGATTTCGTCGAGGAGCTTGAAACGAACAAGTGGGTTCTTCAGGCCATATATGGCAGCAGTATTCTATGCAAAGGCGAATGGTTAATTTATAGATTTGCAGGGTGGACTCAGGCGAGAAATAAACTTTCTGTCGCGACACAGGGAACCAACTTGTGGTATGTCTTAAATTTCGAAGTTCAAATAAATAGTATGTAACTATAAAGACTTAATTGTT
>CAHIKZ030000531.1:580000-615000 GCA_903632075.3 Acanthosepion pharaonis | reverse complement strand
TGTCGATATATATATATATATATATATATATATATATATATATATAACAGTATAAAAGATCAGAACGATGTTAAGAATATGTCTAAATGTGAAAATAATTTCTTTTTTTTATTTTAAAGCTTCAGAGAACATTTTATCAAGGAAAAATAAGGATATAAATGTAAATTATATAATTACAAAATATAAAGCTCAATAAACTTATTTTGATAAAGTTATAAGAATAATTATATAACATTCGAAAAAAATAGATGATCAAAAACATGAGAACGATTAACAAAATCATACTATTATAATGGATACATCATATCCAAATGAAAATTGCGTTCAGAGTTCATTAGTACTTTATGTGTAAACATTTACTTTCAATAACAGCTTGACATCTTTTGCTACATAAGCTAATTAAATTATTGCATTCATTAACGTAAATTTTCTCCCATTCTCCTTTCAAATTAGTCCATAGTTCTTCGACGTTTTTTTTATTCTTTTCCTTAGCTCTTTCATTTAGTAACTTCCAAACGTTCTCAATAGGATTCATGTCAAGGCTTTGAACAGGCCACTCCATAACAGTAACATCCTCCTCAAAAAGAAATGTCTTAACAGACTTCGCTGTGTGACATTGCGCGTTATCTTGCGTATATACAGCTAGTTGATTAATTGCAGTTCTCAAATTAGGTACAACATGTTTCTTCAATATCTCTTTGTATACAGTTGCGTTAATTTTACCGTGTAGCCTAACAAGAGGTCCAGCAGCTGAAATCATGCCAAACACCATCACTCTTCTTCCTCCAAATTTAACGCTGCTTATAGTGCACGGAGGCAAATAACGTTCCTTAGGAACCTTCTCGCGTCATAACCGAACAGGTTAAACTTTGATTCATCGCTGAAATGTACACATTCCTACTTTTCATCTCTCCATATGACGTGTTCAGTGGCAAATTTCATTCGGCTCATTTGATTTTTTTTTAAATGTAAGGCTTCGTAGAGGCTACTCGACTGCTCAGATTTATTTCATTAAGTCTTCGGGCAATAGTGTGCCTTGATATTTTAATGCCAAGGTTATCATTAGCTCTTTTAGAGATAGCGGTTGCTGACGCAAATCGATCCTTTTTGATTCATTACTAATCCATATGTCTTCCCTTGCAGTAGTTTTCCTATGCCTGCCAGGTGGTTTCTTGGCTTCACATGACCAAGTTTCCTCAAAATACTATGAATAACAATGTTAGATTTCCCCACACTGTTTGAAATATCCCCAATCGAGATTTTATCTTCATTACGTAACTTGACTATCAGTTTTCTAAGTTCCAATGAAGCCACAGATTTTTTTGCCATGTTTACAATGTAAGAGCCAGTAAAGACCCGGTGTAATTTAGTAAAATATCAGATTTTATATTCTTATTTATAGGCCTAAAAAAATTTCAATAACGCAAAATAATTATTAAATTTTATGGATTTATTTAATCGTTCTGATGTTTTTGATCATCTATTTTTTTTTCGAATGTTATATAATTATTCTTATAACTTAATCAAAATAAGTTTATATTTTGGAATTATATAATTTACCTTTATATCCTTATTTTTCCTTGATAAAATGTTCTTTGAAGCTTTAAAATAAAAGTTATTTCATATTTAGATTTTATCTTAACATCGTTCTGATCTTTATGCTCGTTAATATATATATATATATATATATATATATATATATATGTGTGTGTGTGTGTAGGTTTGGGTCTGTTAATAGGCATGTATATAGGTAAGCATTAGAATGCGTATGTAATAAAAATCTAATCTATTCAATTAACTTTCTCCAAACATTTTAATACATTTATTCATAAAGAAAGAAATCATATTAAATTCATAATTAGGATTATGTTATTACCATGAATTTGTGTAGTTATTCTACTAATGTAATATTAATTGATGTTCATTTGGGAACATATTTATTAATTTTGATGGGTTGCGGAAATGTTACAATGGTAACCGCAATAACAGTCTACAGTCTATAATGTAATTGCAGTAACCTAGGATTTGTTGCTGAATAGAATAATCATACGAATGTTGGTAATTAACGATAATACTTACGACACGAACAACACATACAAGTTCCGCCAACGGTCCGTAGAAGAAGCAGTCAACTACTAGAAGCAACTCAAGTGAATTCCACAATGCATCTCCAACTGCAGGCTATCTACGAAATGCCCCACGCGGTTAGATGTGACACAAGACTGAATTTAATGTGGGGTATTCGAGCCCGTAGGCTTGGCTAAAAATTCACGGTAGAATCCATATAATATGGGGTCGGGTAGCTGTTTCCCGAGACCAGACTCTGACATTCGAAATAGCCTCGTCTGGGGATCCTCGCTGCTCCGAGGCAGAGAGTTTGACCAGCACAGCTGGATACGAATCTCCAAATGCAGACCAAATTACCGTATTTACTACTGCATTTATGTGAATGGGGACATAGCCATTATCGTCTGTCGGTATGCTACAACTATTATTAATACATTTATTTTTTGAAAATGTAGACATGTGTCCTCTCTGACCAATGGAAGGCGAACATTTCAATAATCAATTTTATTATTATTTAATTCCTAATTAATTTCTGTTATATAGAATTTCATTTACTTCGAATTTTCTCATCATTCTGTATATTTTTTATTCAAAATATCGTATCCTATCTGTACTTCCTCGCCAGACAAAATATATCATTCACGATCATGGTTGTTTTTACGTAATTGATAAGGTCTCTCTATCACTTCGATTATGTTTCCAACACTTTCTTATGGAGAATATATTTAATCTTTGAGATTCCATGGTTTCCATTAATGAACTGCAATTTTCAATTCATGTTACAAAGTTTAGATTGGATTTACTGCAACTGATTGACATGCCCATTATCTAAATTATTTTAAGCATATCACCACAGACACGGAAGGGGTTACAGAAAGCGAGGGCAGGAGTAAAGAGGGTGTTTGAGGAAAGGACATTAGAAGGACGGTGGTCAGGATCAAGGAATCAGGAGATGTCAATTGACATTTCATTTGAATATTTGAGTGTTGCTATCATGAAAGCAATTAGAGGGATGGAGTTCGACTACCAGGAAGTGTGAGATAAGAAGTTGTTGGAGTAGAAGAGACAGCTATATTTAACCGTTTTGACAGTGAAAGGGTGAGACTGTGATGCCAGCCTAGTAACTCCCTTAAATTCATGCAATTTAAGAACCATAGAAAGTAGCTCATCAGAGCAGTTGCCATGAAAATACTTGTAGAAAAGACAGAGGAAGCCACATCACGTCTGTGTGGAAGTGACTGCAGACGAGATGCCAGACCAGAACCTATCACATTGTATATACGTCTCTGGATTTTGTCGAGGACCTCGAAATGAACAGCGCGGGCACCAGACCATATATGTCAGCAGTATTCAATGCAAGGACGAATGGTTGATTTCTAGATTTGAAGGATGGACTCAGGCGAGAAAAAACTCTCTGGCGCGATATACAAAACCAACATTTCTTGCGGTAGATGAAGCTATTGTTTCAATATTTTTTTCCACTTCAGTTCAGTGGAAAACTGAGACCAATCAGGCGCAGACGGGCTCGCTTGTGGTGTTGGGAATCAGCCATTTTGATAGGAGGCGGGGGTATATATTGTGATTAAATGAGAGTAGTTACGCTTTGGAGACATTAAAGTTTACAAGTCATTTCCTGCTTCAGTCAACCACATATTGGAGATCCTTTCGAGACCAACGGCAGGGTTAGTTTTGACAGCGATGTTGGATTTACTATTGAGGTAAGAGTAAAGTAAAGTGTCGTCTGCGTAGTTGGCTATTTGGGAGCTGATGACATCAGGAATATCATTAATGAAAATCAGAAAATTTGGAAACGATTCTGAGGTAGTTTGCGGGATATATTTACAATTCCAAACAGAGAGTAAAAGAAGCTTCGAAAGATTGGAGTGATATTTTGCCAATCTATTTTCTCTTGAATTCAAGTGAGTTCCGCGATATCTACGGCGTTAAAACAATTCCATGAAATGTTTCCGCTACAGAGTTTTACCGTTGGAAAGCATATTTTTTCTCCAACATTAATGTTGGCGCCTTTATCTAAAACCTGAAAAAATGCTACTCTTAGCAAATAACTGAAATTGCACTAAACATTCTGCTGATACAAAACTTTTCAGAGAATGTTAATAAGTTTTTGCTTCTTACATGTTTTCTTTGGTAGTCTTTTTTTTCCATGCAAACAGTCGGTAAAATACTTGTGTCAACGATTTCAGAAATTTGAAACGTTCACATCTGTTACAGGATTCTTCACATTTGTCTGAGTTTTCTTTTAGTTCAGTGTCAGATTGACTGAAACTTCCTTTATCATTTTAATCACGTACATATTGAAATCTTCTTTTGTATATTCCTTCTGAAAGGATATTGCGAGGAAAGGTTGTAAGAATGGCTCCATTTTAGCTACAGCTATCACCTAATTTGGTACGAAATATCTATTCTTATTATATTCCAAATACCTATGTAAATGTATAACCAATTATGGTAATAACAACTTAAATGTAAATACCTCTTACTTAAGTATTCCTGTATTAAACGGTCTTTCTTTCCGCTGTTAACCCATTAATGCTCATCGTAAGTTACGGCATGAAATATAAAAAAAATCCGTTATTAATTATACCAATTTACTCAGGGTAGTTTAGATGTAGCACAAGACTGATGGAGCACCCAGTGAGAATCGAACTTACTAGTCAATCCATCTAGTGAGAGAAGCTTGTTAATACATTGCACTATGTCGTAATGCACATAGTTTTGTAATTATAGATTACTTAATGAAATATCCAGTATGAAAATGAGTACATCTGAAAATATGCTGTTAATTATAGGTTGATGAATGTCTTTGATTCAGTATCTGAACGAATCCTCAGAAAATAAATAACAATAATCAAGAGATCGGGCAAATATGCTAAAGTCAAGATAGGTTTTATTGACATTAAAACAATTGTGGTCAATGCCCAAATTAGAAAGTCATTATACGCAAACACACATAAATTGTCTGCTTTATTTTCCCTATTTTTTGCTATCACTCGCATCGTCCACATCATCACGCATTTTCTTTTTTTTTTCCTTTATCTTAACGCATACACATTTACACACACCTACACACATCTGTAAACGTGTTTATATATATATATATATATATATATATATATATATATATATATATATAAAAGTGGAAAGAGAAAAATGTGTGCTGTTTTTTTAACAATGTAGTGATGATTGCAAAAATGGGAAAACTGCAACAGACATAGTTAAAATACAAAATAAAAGCACATTTTTAATGACAGTAGATACAAACAATATAAAGTAATATAATTGCATATATTTTTTTTCAGAATTCCTTAGATATTTCCATAAACTAAGTCCGGCAGCAAGTCCGCTAATAGAGAGATTGGATGTTTTGAGATGCTTGGAACCGCCTTTTAAATGCTGTTGTTCTCAGTTTCATCCCGAGTCAAGGTGGGATCAACTTTAGAGTCCCAACTATGGTCAAATAGTGAAACCTGAAACACTTTGAAAGTATAAAATACATTTCTATATTAAAAAGAAATACTAGCAATACATTTTTATACTTAAAAAAATACAAAATACATGTCTTGCGTAACATTTTTCAGCCCCTCAGTGCTGACTTATCTCGAATGAGAATCTGCCAGGAAGATGGATCGGTTGTGCCAATCATAATGACAATGTGCTGTTGAAAAGGCCACCATGTTCACCTAACTTGACAACTCGTGATATTTTTAAGGGGCCTATGGGAAAGGATAAGTCTATATCCTCCTTCCCCTTGGTTAGGTTAGACAAGCTTCAGTGTACCTAGTTAATGTGAGTGCTGTTCCTGGCCTGCATCCCGACCGTTCTTTGGTTATGATCCAAGTCGAGATTCTCAACCTCCCCAGTTTGTTTTGACGCCCCCCTCCCTTTTTCATCTCGACTGGGTCAGTTTTATATTTTCCCATTCCAGCCTAATATTTTATACTTTTTTCCCACTCCCTTAGCGAGAGCGTCTCTTGATTTTGTCCCCTGGGCAGAATACAGCGGTCTCTCTGTTTTATGGGTTGGACGGTCCCTACTAACATCAATTATGTTTAGTTTGTATTTGTGTTTATTTTAAGTTTATTATTGGGTTCATTTCCCTCCCCTCTCATTTTATCATTATTAGAATTGTATATATATATCATCATTAAAATTTTTATGGCATGGGGGCGCGATTTTGGTAGGTCTCCCTTGTGAGCACGTGGTATTATGGTGGTTGAAGGATTGTTTGGTGATGGACGAGTTCTTTTGGTGAATGGGTAAAATGTAATGTACGAATGGGTCGCGAATCTGATGAGCTAGGTATAAGATAGTTAGTGTTGACCAGCCTCTACCCCTCCCCTTTATTGGCCTCGTGCCACAATTTGTACTTTTTGTATGAATAAATACCAGTCTATATCCTCCTTCTTCCTACAAGCCTAGAAGAATTTACGTAGAGAATCACTGAGGTGCTGGTGAAGGTTACGCAAGACATACTACTACGAATTTGCTAGGAGCTGGACTAACGAATCGACGTTTCTCATGCAACAGGTTGAACGCATGCTGAAGATTTTTGAGGCTTTGTGAAATCGGTTATAAAATCTAAATCCTTTTACATATCTTCTTTGAATTTTGATAAATATTTTATTGTTCAACATGAAATCTATTTAATTTCGTTTGCCTAGGACATGCAGTTACTCAGATATTCACATTTTAAATTATGTCAGTTTTTTGGGGACACGCTGTATATTAAACAGAGTATACAGAAAGTAAGGGAAAATCAGAATTAAATATTTGTTTCTTTTTTCTTTTCTTTTTTTTTTCAGAAGTGTGTGTATAAAAACTGCCGGCGTAAAAAAAAAAATTACATTCTTCAATGTTTGGCGCCAACTTTATGTACATTTTATTGTCTGTTATTCAGCGACGCGACACAATAAGGTGAGAATGAAAGATAGTCGACCTGGGTGGATTAAAAAAATCTCAAAAGTATTTAACCAAATAAGTCTCGTTTTCAGGCTGTAAAAGAATAGACAAGAGCAAATAGAGTGTAGAAAAGGCAGCGAATAGGTGTAAAAGGGAATGGAAGGTATTACGTAGGATCAGAGAACTGCTAATAGCAACAGATGGAGTATTTATACAATGACGAAATGTAGTTGGGTGGCGATACACAATGGTCGAGTGTGTTAGCCTTTTCAACAGGCTTGCTTTTCTAGTTCTTTGTTCATCTTGTTTCTATGTTATTTTATACATAAATCTTTATATATTACTTGGATGCCTCTGTTTCAGCGATGTTTACGAAACTTGTTTTTTTATTATTGGCTGGAATTGTGTTGTTAGATTGTTTAAGTTAAACTTAGATTATATGTTTGCTTAATAGATCTCTGATAGAAATCCGATGCTAATTATACGACAGTCCGAAACTCTCCCTATTCTGTTACTGTGCCATTCTATCCAGAGCTTTAGACGATATATCTCTTACCTGTTATTATAGCCAGTCCGAAATTATTTATCTGTCCTAATATTGATGCCTTGTGCTAAACTTAACTACTTTTAGAAAGTATGTTGAGCGACTGTTATATTTACCAAACTGTTTTTCGGAAGTGAGTTCGATCCTTGTTAGGTGGTGATAATGTGGAATTTTGAAAGACTAAAAAAAAAAAGGCATGCTAAGTAATCATACTAATTACCAATTGTGATGAACTGACGTTTCCTAAGAGAAGCCCCACGACTTGATCGCATATGGGGACTTAAAATCAGCCCAAAGTCTAAGTGGAATACCTACATACGACGCTTAAGATGCTGGAAAAATTGTCGGTTCTCTGTACCGTTCCAGCAAGTACCTCGCTCCTTCTATTCTCTACAGTTACAAGAGCCAGTTCTGCTGCCATATATGGACAGAAACTGCCCACTCTTTAATTTTACATTATCAATAGAGTCCAAAAGCGGCTCCGAGGTTCATTTCCACTCAACAACCCGTTTCTCAAAGACAAGACATCGCAACCAGACACTGCTCTATCTCTATTTCCATATTGAGTGTTCACATGAAGTACACTCCTTATTTCCACCAGTTACCAAACGTCAATGCCAAGACCCGACATGCACGCACATTGTACCGAACCACCATCAAACGTTTCTATTCCCCTGTGAGAGGTAAGTTCTACTCAAGTAACATCTTCCTACGAACCACTGCCTTGTGGAACCGACACAAAAGAGGCTACTCCCTCGATTATTTAACCTGTTCAAGTCTAGGCTTATATATATATATATATATATATATGCTAAAATAAGATTAATAATGAGCGTTCCGATCATTATATATATATATATATATATATATATATATATATATATATTGCGTATCTATCTCGTGAAAGTAGGAGAATATAGTGATTTTCCAAGCGTAGCTTAGATATAGCACAAGGCCGAAAGTAGGGGCCACCAAGTTAGGATTGAACTCACTGCTTAGTCATAATTGTTCTAGCGTGATAAGCTTGCTAACCATTACACCGTCTTCATGTGCTGTTTATTATTGTTATTCTACACACCTAAGTTCGAAAAATAGCATATCCGATTTGTAAATGATTTCTACCTGATTATTTTGGCCAGCGTAGACGATCAGAGATTAAGATATTTTGGGGATTATCTGAAAGCCATATCCGGTGAGTGCACACACACAAACATATATATATATATATATATATATATATATATATATATATATATATATATATATTATACAGTCTCGTCATTTGCATTTGCGACGGATGAAGGTGCAGTAGCTCAATTCTAGAACTGAGCAATCAGAGTGCTCACAACGCATATGATTCGATTATAGTGTTGGAAGTTTGCGCAAAACCAAAACAACTCTCCACTTGTTTGGAATTGAGTTTCCTTCTCCTAAAATGGATGTCAGCCAAGGCTAATGTGTAGCGTTTTCCTTTCTAATTATCTCATTGTTAGGGAGAGATGGATTCGGAACTTTCTTCGCGTAGGTTAATTTAATGTAATATAATTTCTCATTCTGAACCGCTATCACTTACATCATTACTCTACACATACACTCACACTGTTTTTCTATGCAGAGTAAGCACGCAATTATGCTAATCAGGTTTAGTAATGTTTTGGATAAAAGTCAGATAATATGAAATCTGAGGGTATGCTAAATTTTCTTCTGCTCGAAACACTTCCCCAAAACATTACTATCAAAACGAAATATCAGAACTGGATAGAACTGATAACTTTTCACCATCATCTCGTCTATTGGGCTATTTTTTTCTATTTGAGGCTATGTCTGATCCTGGCTTACCAAGTGAATCTACAAGCAATCTTGAAATGCCCAGAGGGACTAGATTGCTCCCATTCACTCTTAGACGGCGCCTGTGTATCTAGATATATGCGTGTACTCGATGAAAAAGACATGCCAGTGCGTATTTTGTTACATGATTAAAATTCTTTTCTTAGGTGGGACGCCAAGAGATAGATGGAAACAATGAAATTAAAATTGGTCTCCATGAAAAAGAATTACTGTGATAGTAATGTGTCTTATAATCATTTTACGTTATCAATGTGCCATTTTTATTGAAGGAGTTGGCATAAGTGTTCCTCAGAAAATACAATCGTCAAATAAAGTTCAGATTTCGGCTGATACTGCATTTATTCATTTCACAACGATAGCATTGGGAAAAGCTTGAATCCATGTGACTTCTGGGATCATGTAAACCTGTACGTGTCCCATGTACTAGGTATTTAATGGATAATACCTAGTCACCATATATTACCTAGAAATGATAATAAGCATCAGGAATAATCGCCTTGGGATCTGCAAAATCAATAACTTCAATTTTACTTCAAAATTGTATCCAAGGATGACTGCGGAAATGAAACATTTTAATCAGTTTTATTTGTTATAACGAAAAATCACCCGCATCGTTTTCTGGTTCCCTCTAAAACATTGAGGTAAGTAACAGCACATAAACACAGCATGCGGTACATTTAGAAAGTGCCTGAAAACCATAACCTGTGTTGACCCAAGCTCTGTGATTGTAATTGGGTAGACGGAACCATTTAGAATCCGTACATGGTTGTGCTAGGTCAAAGTCACAAGTCATCGTGACCGAGTCTTCGAACATCCTGGATTGTTCAGATTGTTGATCATGCTACATAACGCGCTCTATCCAAGAAACTGTAGCTAAGGTCTGCTCAGAATAGATGCAGTATAAAAGACACAAAATATGCTAGAACGGGCGTCTGCAATGGAGATTAGTTTTATATATATATATATATATATATATATATATATATATATATATATATTATTTTGTTTGTATTGATGTGAGTTTGTGACCCTGGGTTTCACACTTTTGCGATTGTCTGACGATCGCAAAATTGTGAAACCCAGAGTCTAAACTCACATCAATCCGACCAAATATATATATATATATATATATATACACAAATAGAGTGTATCTGTGAAGGAAGAAGATGAATAGGAAGACAAGAAGAAAAACTACCCCTAGCCGACTCGTTTCGTCCTCTGATGGACTTTTAAGAGATGAAATGTGTCGGCTAACAATAATGTTTACTCTTCTCTTTTTATTCATATATAGACAGGGTGTAACAGAAAAATTGTTCAAATCGTTTCGCAGCGTAATTATACAATTATTCGATTAAACTTTGAACCGTTGTATCATAGATATGATTGAAGATATCTTACTGAAATTTTCCGAGGTTTTTATAACACTACTGGAATCTACTTTGAGCAACAAGAACGTATAATTACTTTCCAAGAATAACAGAACAATCGTGATGAAACCGCTCATAAAAATAAATATTCATCATGAATTAAGGATCAGAAGCTCATGAAGAATTCAAATAAAGTTCAAATATGTATATTATTTCAGGATAATTTTCCAACTAATTCAAGATGATCTTCGCCCTTTCTAACCTGACTTTCTCTTCTTGAGTAATAATGTGTCTCGGAGATTTCTCGTACGATTTCGTTTTCATGCCTTTTTTCATTGTTGTGATAGCTGAAACTCCTCTCTCACGTCTTATGGATTGTGTTGGATCTTTTCTTTTCCTTAACTATGAGTTGAAATGATAACCCCTCTTCCTGATGGGAATTCCTGATACATTTTCCTCTTTATTCTTCATTCTTTTTATACGTACTCGCTGTTCTTTTGATGGTTCTTGAATTAACTTTGAAGATGGAAGCCAGAGTGCGAATGTTGGTAAAATAACCGAAGGCCTGTATCATCGCTTTCCTCTCGACATTGCTCATTTGCGATGAGTAGGGCTGATACCAAATTATTTTACCCTGTTGTCTTCCTAGCTGAATGACTCAAAATGTTTTTTTTTCCGTGATTCTGAAAACAAATGCTGTCAAGATGGCTAAACGTCTTATCTGAAAACCTCGAAAATAGAAACTCTGTAACTCTGTTTAGTTGGTTTTTTTTTTTTTTTTTAGATATTAAACATTTTATGGGAAGGACAATTATGTTGTTACACGATTTGGACAATTTTGCTGTTACACCCGGTATGTATGTCTGAAATCGGCGTAAACATGAGTGGTTTCAAATTACTTGCTTCGAAAATATGGAAATGTGAAAAACAAAAAACAAAAAAAAAAACATAGAAACACAGGGCACGGGAATATAAGATAAAATGTTCAATTGATATCTAATCTGCATTTAATATTCCAAAGCAAATAAGAGCGAAAAGCATATAATTAACGTCATTTGGGGGCACACATTTCAAGTCACGGGCCAACAAAATCAATTCTGATAAAAAAGAAATCAAGCAAACAGGTATGTTTGTAAGAAAGGTTTTCGTGTAAAAAATAAATGTCTGTTTATCAGGTCCTTGGATGTGTGTCACCATGGATTTCCTTGTGTTTTGACAACTGATTACTTTATGTGTTGGAAACTAGCGACGTCTTTCGTATTCACCAGTTCTAAAAAAAAAAATACTTTCTTTTTTATTGTTGAAGAATTTCAAATACTCAGCATTGAAAATGATGACATAATGTTTAGTGAGGCCTCTCTTTATTTTAATTATTTTCAAAATGCTTAATACGGAAGGGAGTCAAATTATTTAATCTCTTGTCTGTGTAGTCTTCTAGAAATTCTTCTGCGTTGATAAATGTATAATGCCTTTCGTCAACATCCATCTGGCTGCTATATAAAATAATTTAAATCCTGATAATAATCAGTTTGTGAAAAAGAGAGAGCCATCCCAATAAAAAAATTGCTATGTTTCAATGTGACTAAATATATTGAAGATGCGAAGTAACAGGCTGAAAATTATTATGCCTATATGCAATAAATATTTAATGATGTAGATTGCGTTGCCAAAACTACTATTTACTCATGCCTGAATAATAAATCCAGCATCGTTGACAAAACTAACTTTGCCGTGGGCATCGAGAAGGACTTCCAATCTTTGGTTGGCTGCGACAGGAAATGGCTTGTAAATTTTAATCCCTCGAAAACGAAACTGCTCTCATTTACCCACCAGAGAGAACCCTACTTGCCTCCCATCAGGATGGCTGATTCTGATATCCACGAGAGCGCCTCTGTGCCTGCTTGGCTACACGCTGTTCACTAGCCTGAAATGGAACAAATGCATTGAATCAGTAAGTACATTTATCGCAAGGAAATTTGGTTCTCTGTGTCGCACTAGAGCGTTTTTCTCGCCTGAGTCCATCCTTCAACTCTACAAATCAACCACTCGTCCTTGCATTGAATACTGCTTCCATATATGGTCTGGTACTCCCGCTGTTCATCTCGAGGTTCTCGATACAATCCATAGACAGATATGCAACGTGAATGGTCCTGATCTGGCATCCTGTCTACAGTCACTATCTCACAGATGTGCTGTGGCTTCCTCTGTCTTTTCTACAAGTATTTTCATGGCAACGGTTCCGACGAGCTACTTTCATTGGATCCCAAACTGCATGAATGTAAGCGTGTTACTAGGTTGGAATTTCGGTCTCACCCTTTCACTGTCGAAATGGCTAAATGTAATCATCTCTTCTACAGCTTCTTATCTCGCACCTTCCGTCGGCGGATCTCCCGTCCTATCACTTACTTCCCTAATAGCTATAATCTTTAAATATTCAAATGTAATGTTAATCGACATCTTCTAATGCCTTGAGATTGATCCCTTTCCTTTTCTTTATCGTTTTCCCAAACACTCCTCTTTACTCTTACTCTCATTCTCAATATATTTTACCTCTTTGCGTACTAGTGACACTCTCGCCTTGCTTGGGGTGATTTGCATAAAAAGAAAATGAAAAATAATATGATTAAGGATAAAATTAGTGTTTTACATTTGTCTATCTATCTAGACTATTTGTCTGTCCCAGTGGGCATTCGGATTTCAGTGTCGCACTATTCGTCCTCTGTTAATTAGCTTCCCAAATATTTAGATCTTTGCTTGATTTTGGCATCTCGAATTTATAATGTGCATGTTAGGTTGCTCCTTTTGCAAACAACCATAAGTTCTGTCTTCTTGCAATTGATGTTTAGTCCTTTCTTCCTGCTTTCCTTTACTACTAATTCCTATAGTTCCCTTTCAATATCTGTTATTAACACTGTATTATCCGCATATCTTAAGCTTGCTAAGATACGGGCCGCCAACAATTAATCCTGGTAGGACTTATAATTCTCTCAAAATCGGCTCACTGCATAGGTTGAATAAGTCCAGTGTGACGACACATACTTGTCTTTATTTCTCTTATATTCATTGAATTAATTTTCTCTACATGTGCAGGAGGTTTTCTGTCGTTAAAGGTTCTAGATTATTCTTACATCTTTCCCAAATATTAGGGCAATTGCTAATCCTATCGATCGGTACGTTACAGGAGAAAACAATATGACTAAAATATAAGACAAATATAATTTTAATTGTCAAGAACGTTTTATAATACCTGAAGCATTTTTTATACAAAAAAAGTAAAAACCAAATTAAAGTGAATATATTATACTGTTAAGTGAAGGCATTATACATTGTGATATTTAAAAAAAAAAAGCTCTAAAGAAAAGTAATAATCTTCATGAACTGTCATATTTTGTGACTTCACGGGCAATTTGTTTTCAGATTTAAGGCGAATATCAATTACATATATTTAAAAATTTACTTGTACCCATAACAACAATAGTATCCGATGTACGCACAATTAATTTAAAAGAAAATCTATTCTAAAAATAACAGGCTCAATCTATTCAACAGATTAGAAAGTGATGAGATAAATTTCCAGGAAAATAAATAATTATGTATACAAGTACGCGAAAAACATTATAAAATTTTAATAGTGTCTTTAAACAAATTATAGAAATGTGGGGATGTGAATAAGTTAACTGGGAAAATAAAGAAAGAGAGGCTTTCTGCAAAATAAATTTATTAAGTTTTCATTTTTGGTCCATGTATATATGCTTGGAAATGTAGTAATTCTTTCTGGAAATGTTAGACTGGAAAGAATCTCATATATATGTGGCACCATTTAACGAGGCAAAAGAGAAAAGAAAGAAAAGAAGGAAAGGAGAGGCTAAGGACCAAATCGTGGATGATAAGCAGAACACCGCGGCTAAGAGACAATGGTTGAAGGATATTCTGATAAGTAACAAATGGCGAAAGAGTGTCATTACAATGTCAGGGAAGTTCTGAGTGGATGGGGGAGTCGGGTGTGTTTTGGCAACGGCTGTGTTATCTAGGGATACGTAAACAAACTGCTGGCCGACTGGCCAAAGAAAAATTCAAATGAAAATGTTATTTCGATAAGTGACGAAAAACAGGTGAGAAAAAAGGCTTTGGGCAGATACGAAAAATTAAAAGCCACACAAGACGTGTCCACTGACCGATTTCTTTCGACGGAACATCTTTATGCCTGCGATAATAAAATTATTTTATCAAGAAATGTCGCCAAAGAATGAATGGGAACTTAGAAATGTTTCTTTTAGGGGCGACGTTTGGCCGTGTTAAGAAGACCACCCATTCTGATAATTAGAGATAAAATAATTGACGAAGACCAGGTGTAGAACAAGAGTTATGACCACCGCGTTGCGGCTAGGGAAAATGATAACTGCGATTAGGAGAAAGTAAAGAAAAGAAAAAATAAAGGATAATTTTTTTTTTAGTTAAGCAAGATATTTTGGTTTTTCCTGAAACAAAGCCGCGGATTCGTCCACGCCCGACTGGGACATCATTGGTCGAGTGGTGATCACGTGACGCACGAAGGAGGCTGTAGCCGCCCATCCAGAGGGTAGGTAGGCGAAGCTGCTACGAAGAAGTGGTGAGGGCAGCTCACGCCCCTCTGAAGTATGGTGAGAAGGTGGGAGTAAGAAAAGGCTCCCCAAAATGGAAAAGAGTGGGAAGTTCTTAACCAGAAATAAAAGAGGTGGATACGTATTTAGAATTATCGAGGAACTCCCGACGCCGACAGACCCATCCCGGTTTTGGTCGGCGTCCATATAAGCGAAGCCACAACGAGCAGAAATCAGTTTGAGTTGAGTCTCAGTTCGAGTTGGAGTTGCAGCGAAGAGTTAGTCTCCAGTTGAAGCCGCCTCGCAGATAGCTGACCAAGATTCACGCAAATTCCGGACTCCTCTTCAACCCAAGAACAATTATGTTGAAGAGCGACTTAAATCCAGACCACCAAAATAAGTTATTTTCGACTTTCGTCCGAAGACACACCGAAAAACCAATTTCTTAGAGAGCAAACAACTTGAAGCGTTAAAACTCGCCTAACGGAAAACGACGTATCACAATCCATAGAACGGGCCGGGAGATAGATGCAGTCCTATGTATCGAACAACTAGACATAAAAATAATAATTTTTCTTTGATACCTTGAACTTTTGAGTTTTCATTTTATTTTCTTTTTTGCATATTTGTGTGGTGTCACCCCCGTTGAACTCGATTTGCATTACGGCCCCAACCACTGTTTGCTCTCGTCTGCCTAAGATCAATTCACAACGTGGGTAGGCAGACTGGGGATCAATGCAGTTACCTTGGTAACCAGGCGTTGGAAGCGAGTTGGGAACGACGAGGCTGATATCAAATCTAACCAGATTCCCACTCGAATCACCAAAAGGTTAGAACGTCACATTTGGGTGCCGCGACCGATACCAAGCCAGTTGGTCGTCACAGGACGAGACAACACGACTGACGCGACAGGCGGACGTCACGTTTGGAGCAGCGACACCCGAACGGAGCAGCGAGGAGTGAACGGCTGGCGCAGCGGCGGGGACGTCACAGTTGGTGCCGTGGTAGACCAGGATAGAACGTCACAGTTGGCGCTTTAAAGTTTAGCATTTTGATTCCTCAATATGTTTTGAGTGACTGTTCAACCGCCTGATGAATATTTACGATCTTTCTAAAATTTAAAAACTGTATAAACCAATGATATCCTTGCTCTTGTATATAAATACATGCAACAAAATAAATCCTACATTTGCTTTGAAAATGTGCCTCAAAATATGAAATGTGTCGGCTAAGAATAGTTTTCCTTTTTGTCTTTTGATGTTCATTTTGTTTCTTTACAGATACACTCTCTCTGGAAATAATTTACACACACACACACACACACACACATATATATATATATATATATATATATATATATATATATATATATGCCTTCGCACTCGAGAAAACTTAATGGAAAATATGGGGCCGCCTGCTTGATTCAAACCTACGTACCATTTTTTAAAGAGAAAACATTATAAATGATTTGAGATGATGATTTTCTATTTCTTGCTGTAAGTATTTGTGCTATGATTTGGCCTTAAAACCTCTTAATATATCTCTCTATCTCTCTATCTATCTGTCTATCTGTGTGTATATATATATATATATATATATATATATATATATATATATATATATATATAGACAGATAGATAGACAGATCCGTGGAGTTCTGCGCTAAAACATCCTCTTCGCAGCCGTACGGAGACAACGTAACAGGAGTGTGTCTTATGTGTGTGCTCCACGCGCACAAGTGTAGTTTGTCCTGGCTCAAAGGACTAACAATTTGGAGTGTCAACCCTGTCTGTCGCTGACCCTCCGATTACTACTGAATAAATATAAATTGTCAGGCGTCTTATAATTAAAAAATTAAAATGAACGATCTAACATAAGAAGGCAATGGCGTGATGTGAGTATTATAGAAATATATCCCCTTAAAACTGAATGTATATACGATGACAGTTCTTCTCAATTCAGAAATATATTTATTTTTAATATTCACAAGGTAAATAAGTCTACACATTATCATGAAATGATTTATGTGTAAACAAAAACATTGTAATGCGCTTTTAAATTAAAAAAAAAATATGTGTAAATCTACAGGATCATCCTGAAAGTAAATTTTCACTCCAATGAATACCTAAGATGACGTTCCACGTTAACAACTCCACAAACTGACCTACTTGTAGAGCCATCGAAGCGTAGTAAATAGAAAACCCGTCTGACTTTATTAGAAGTAACTTATTTTTATTTCTTTTCTCCTTTTGATTTGCTGTCTTGCTTCTCACTGTCTAGAGATTTTTTTTAAAGATTATATTTTCTGTTTTGTATTATGTTTTATTTATATATAAAGAACGAATGGACAGAACGATCAAACACTGAAAAAAGTTTTAGAAAAAGATTTAAAGAAGTAAATGTGTGATGGCTGGAATTAATTACAAAAATGCAGCATAAAAAATAGGCCGGAAATAAATTAGATCATAAAAGAATAGCAGAGTATATAATCTGATAAACAGAAAAAATGAAAACGCAGTGAAATGAAGACGCCAAAAGAAATAAATACTACAATAACTTGACATATTTTTTAACAAACCTTACTATGTTATTTAAAGACGAATCATAGTTTCCAATTTTTTAATTATTTATTTTTTAGCAAGTTAATATTGCATTAACAATCTATTTTTGAATGCCAATGTTTTTTTTGTTTTTTTTTTCATGAGGCAAAGCTTACATTTAACCGCGAGTTGTGACGGGAATATGAATTCTTACCTTTCCCAAGGCTATTTACGCGTAAGTGAGAGTACTGGACCCGACTTGAATTTCAAATCCACTCTCTGATTTCTAATTCCGAGTCTTTATGCATTATGCCACCCACAGGTCAATGGTGGAACAGAAAAAAAAAATAACATTGTAAGAATTACGGAAAATGGAGCAGAAATCAGAATGAAATATAAAGAGGAAAAAGATGAGATAAAAGCGCAAAACAATGTTATCAAGTATATATATATATATATATATATATATATATATATATAGTGGATATTGAAGTCAACACTCAGAGGCGACAGCCTGTTTCATGTTGGAATGTCACCATGGTCGAGTTGTTAGGAAGCTGACTTCTTAATGCTATTGGTCTGGAGGAGGCGACCCCAACATGTGGAACCTTTGGAAAGTGCACCAAAAAAAATATACCACGTGTGATTGAAATTTGGTAGACTGAACCCTTAGGGTCCATTGATGGCTGTGCTGTCACGAATCATCGTGACCAAGGGTTTGATCACGCTATATAACACTCTTCTCTCTCAGAAACTGTAAGTAAGGTATGCTCAGGATTGTTTCAGTATGATCCACAATTGAGATCTGCGGGTGTTGAGTAAACACAAAATGCGCTTGAACAAGAGTCTGCAATAAGGATTAGCTAGCCTCCCAATAGACGGGTATCCGCGAATACGAGTGGCCAGCCATCATCGTTAATAATCATTATAGGAGTTATAACTATTTTGGAATGTCGATCCTCTTCAAATGTAGCATTGTTTACGTAAGATTTCTCCATCCTTTGAGAATACAGTTATCATTTAAAAAAAAACAGATTATTTTATTCTACGCATTCCAATTTCTTGCATAATTTGTTCTCATATTTTTCCAGATTTTCAGCTTTTTCTATTATTGGATAGAAAATATTTGCGACAATTTCCCTCAAGAAATTTAGTCAAGATTATATGATACGTTTTTACATTATACAATCCAGTGATTGAATTCTCGGCTATTACGTCCACTGAAAGCAACTATTGACACCATAAATGGAAATTAACTCGGAAGAAGGAGTTGATACAAACGAGACCATCAGTATGAAAAGAACCTTACCACGTGGATTACGTCAGGAGTTGGTATTGTACAGCATAAATATCTATCTGAATTACTCGGATAAAATTTATTTTTATGCGAAATACATTAGAATAAACCAGAACTTATACTGGGCGCAAACCGCCTACATACGGATGAAAAATGTAATGAGTAAACACACAATAATAGAAAGGTACGCAAAACAATGATGTGTCTTCACACTGAATTATTCAACCTTTCCAGTGAGGTAAACGAAACCTAAGAAAACTAAAGGAATATCAGTACACACAATCTTATGAACGTTGTATGGGGAGAACAGACGATTATCTCCCTTTGGTCGAGATAAGTCACGTTGGTCACGGGACTGCCATTTAGTGATGCTACTTAATACAGTAACGAAAGTGGACAGTAAGTTATACGGTTCTTTTTCAGGAGTTAAATGTACTAGTCGTTTATTTGTCTCGTGTCGAGAAGTACGGGATGTGACTAAAACTTATGAGAATATATCCTCTCCATATAAAGAAATCTCCAGCTGAGAGTTCTCTATTTGGGAAAACCCAAGACTCACCGTTTCCTGTTCGCGGAATATGTCCTCTCTTAGGCCATAGATCAGTCTGGCCGGCTTCAACCTGGAGTCATAAACATGGCTACTATAGAAACACAGATTATTCTTTGTATGTACGACACTGTATTTTCGTTCTCCTTACACACTAGTAGATATATGTTTATGTATATTTTTTACATGGGACACTAATATATATATATATATATATAGTTTTGCGTATGTATTAGTGGAATGAAAGTCTCTCTGAGAATGAAGCATGTTTGCCATTTCTTTTCCATTCAGCCACTTCGTGAAATACAGTGTTTTTATATCACGAATATAATAATACCCCTAATGGGGGAAATGTAAATGAGAAATTAGACATTTCTTCCATAGTTCTTGACCAATATATTCTTAATCAAGACTTGATATTATTTACACGACATATTATATTACTTTCATCTATTAACTGTTGAATACGACGCGATATTATTTACACGACATGTGATATTATTATCGCATAACAGAATATATACAAATGACAACTTATTTATAGCGATACCCAAGATATTGAGATACAAGCTAGTTTCTAGAAACTAGGATTTTAATCTGAAAATTGTGAATGATATTGTGAAATATCCTAAAAAATGTACATACATTTGATACCCATTTTGCCTAGCACATTCTCCCAGTTTAAGATTGCGTATGAGATCTTATATATGATGCTTACGCGCTTCGGTGTTGGGTAATGTTTAACGTGTATACTTTGGATTACTATTACTGCGGAGTAGTGAGTTGTTTTTTTTCTCACTGGATGCCCACAGGAAAGCCAATTTTACATATCGCTATAAAGTTTAGCATTTTTGAAAATCAGTCAAACTAGTTTTATAATGTCCGGAAATTTTAAACTGTATTATGTTGGGTTTATTTTAAGTGTAAACCTAAGATTTACTTAAGTTAATGAAGCAAAACAATCTTATCATGTGGATTGCATAACGTGTTGATATCAGTCGGCACAAATATCGTTTAAATAACACATAATTTGTTTTCGATAAACAAAGGAGAATAGAAAAATGTGTAAGACTATGTTGATTCTTATCAGCAGATTTATTCATCCTTTACAGCGAGGCAACCGTAAAAAAAGTAAAGGGTTCATTATCGGTAGGAACAAACTTATCAAAATAATACATGCAGCTGACAATTCGTTTACAGCAAACGCAGAATGAAATTGCCATTAACTCCTAGACACTGTAGTTAAAGAATTTGAACAGAAAGACAAACCATAATTTGTAAGAAGCCAGGATGTATAGCTGTCAATAAGAGGGGCAGTTCAAGATGCAACGTACTAACTGGAGATGTCAGAATTTAAATAAATGAGAAATGTTTTAAAAGAAGAGGAGAAATGTAACACCAAAATCTCGAGGTGTACTCGAATATCAAAAGCCACCTTCCAAAATTTAAACACAAAATCAAAATATTATAAAAAGAAAAAAAAGTGATAAATTGTCCTGTAATATCAATCCTTTCAAAATGGCAGCGAATTCGCTACAATTTTATTGCAGATGAAAAGGGGAGGTGGCAACAAAGTTATGGTTCTGCAGAAGGATGCTGAAAATAACATTGATGGAACATCTAAAGAATGAAGAATTTTTAAACAAAAATCAAACAAAAATAGCAGTTTCGCTTAGAATTCGAAATACTTGAAATTTCTTCGACGCAGAATGAGGAAAAATGGGCTTGGAAAATGTAATACTTACGAAACGCTGAGCGCTGAAGGGACAGAGGAAAGCAGTGGGTAACGTATCTAACATGCTTTAGTACACAGATGACAGAATAGGTTGTGGGAGGAATATTTAAAAGATTTTCTTAGATTTTTTTTTAAATTTACATTGACGTTTATCTTGTTCAAGGTCTAAGAGTCACTCGTGGTAGAGGGTTACAGATTATGGGGAAATATGTGAAAGATGACAGTAAAGCCTAGTCTTGAACAGGTTAAGAGTGTCGTAATCGGGGAAGCACATTCTTGCATGTGGGTTTTACAAAGCAGCGGTTTGTGGGAAGAAGCTGATAGAATGAAACATCTCACCAATGGAAGACAAAGAGAGTAACAAATGATGTAAAGGAGTGGAGCGCCATGATCACATCGGTCCTGAAGTAACACGGCACGTAGAAGATTCGAAATTTCCATAACATTACCATCTCAAACTGATAGACAACTGAAGAAGGTAATAGCGAACAACAGCGAAAATGCTGTGAGTAATTCGAATTAATCTATGTTTAATAATGGCATTTCTCTGTGGAAATTATATAGAGCGATTGCATTAATATTTATTACATCTGTAAATGGTGAAGAACAGTTTAATTTCAAGTAATTTCACTTCAAATATATTTTTCTCTGGGAGGAACTAAATCTGTTTACTTATTAAAGACATATTCGCAATCAGCTCTTTTTATATATACCGCAACTCAAACAATCTCTCTCTCTCTCTCTCATATCTACCAATCCCACGAACAAATGCAAGGGTTTTTTTTGTACCGTGTGACTTATATCAAACATAATTATACCACGGTTCTTCTTAAGGAGACAGACATTCGCTTCGCTAGAATAACTGCAATGACTGAAAACCAGATTTTTTTTCTTTGTTATTTTCCATTATTTGCAATTTGTACGTTAGTCTATGCCTTTGTGATCATCTTAAAACATATATTGGTTGTAGTTCAAATCCCTTTTCAAAATACCCCTTGTCCGAGCGTAACTAAATACACAATTATGAAGGCTAATGTTTGCGCACATCTTCAAAGCATATTCATGAATGATTTTTCCGAGTTATTTATTCTGCTGATGCTTTTAATCTTTCACGCAAACGCGCATATAAATATACACAGGCAGACAGCATATACACATATATGAGCAGATGTAAATGCAACCCTGAATTCACGAGTGGGTTTTATATAAGAAACACGTCAACGTGTTAAGTTTGTCTAATGACGCGGTAAATCCGAAAAAAAAATTCATATATAGAAAGTAACCACATAAGAAATGTTGCATGGTACATTTGGCATGTGAACAAAGATAAAGAATTTGAAATTAGTTTTAAAAGCAGATTATCTCATTATTTGTCTAGATTCTGCTAGAAATTCACGCAAAATATGATCTTTAGAATCGTCTAAAATTCAGAATGTTATTTTTATTGGTTGCCCTGAAATAATAATAATAATAATAATAATAATAATATATATATATATATATATATATATATATATATATATATATATATATATATATATATATATAGTTTTATTTTAAACAACTTTTATATATATATATATATATATATATATATATATATATATATATATATATATATATAAGTTGTTTAAAATAAAACTCACTTTTTTATCAGATATGTTACCCGATAAGATGCAGAAGGGGGACTCAGGATTGATGGTAATGATAATAACCATTTCCTTATACACAAAAACATTCAGAATTCATTGAGCAAGTGGTACTTTCGACTGGAATTTATAAAATGTTAATATTAAAAATATTTTTCAAGACAAAAGGTTTCTCTAGTCCACTGAGTGTAATTGCTCTTTCCAAAATTGGTAGGCGTTTCCATCCTAAGGTTAAATAATTGTAGAATGTTAACGTCTTGATTCTGTCATTGTCTCTTCGAATTACATATGCTATCCATTTTAGTTGTTGCTGCTTCTGGAATTTTTCAAGTGATGCGGCTTCTATTATTTGGTACAGTTTCTTGATTGTGATTCAGTCCACGAAATTCGAAGGAGGATGGTCCTCGCAAAGACCTACATGTTTCGATTTAGATATTTCTGAACGAGTTTGACGCCATACATGTCATCCATATGAAATTCTTGGTTATATAAGAACATTGTTATGATGAATGAGATTTTTGAAATGACTGAAAGTGGTGGGGGTCGGTACTGAGGATTGTAAGGATACGGAGGAAAGAAAACATTTAACCTTTGATATGTAAGTTTAAGAAAGTAATTTTTCAGGAAAGCTTAAACCCGGACTTCTATTCCACAAAGATGCAGTTCTTGAGATAAAGAAAAAAACTGTCTGTGTGGATCTTCCATCTTAGATTTGAAATATGGGTGTTAGGATTATGAGAAAGTAACATGCTGTGTTCTAACTGTAAATGTCCGAAATGTCGGAACTTACTATTTTGCATGAATTGTGACTTAGGCATTCTAGACCATTTAAAGATAGGACGAAAAAAAATGAAGCTCATCATAAAATTTTCCATGGAGATAGCAATATATTAAGGATTGTCTTGAGAAGTTGTGTCTATGGGCAAGAGTTTGCCGTGTGGAGAATATGTATTCCACAATAAAGACATTTACCGATTTTGTTGATCCCTGCACTGATACTGCTAAAACAATAGTTCTCAAACAAGAAGGAATTCTCATCTAAGAGAAATATAAGGGAGAGAAAAATAAGACCAACGATTGGCAGATATAATTACTTTAAATGATGAGTTGCAGTCTAAAATACGCTAAAATATGTGCATGAATGAAAAACAAAATATTTTTTATCCAATAAGCCTAGCCTAGCACAATGGCAGTCATTTAGTTGCATATGAGATTATTATGGATGATGTTTACGTGCCACTCTGTTGGGTAATATTTACCGAGTATACTCTGGATGAACATTGTACAGTGTAACCCGGATATAAGAGAGATTTTCTCTGGTCTCAAATTAGAGCCTGTGTTAATGTATATAAAATAGACCAAACCCGGATATAAGAGACTTCTTCTCTGGTCCCGACAACTCTCTTATATCCGTGTTACACTGTATTGAATTGTGAGTTTGAATTTCACAGTGCGCACCACACGAAAATTTATATCCACAACGCAATAAAGTTTGACACGTCTGAAAACTATATGCTGTAACCGAGGGTAGGTCACTGAATAGAATAATCACACGAAGTTTGGTAATGAAGGATAATACTTAGGACACGAACAACATATATAAGATTCGCCAGCGGCGCGTAAAAGTAGAAGTCAACTGCTAGAAGCAAGTCAAGTGAATTCCACAATGAATCTCAAACTGGAAGATATCTACCTACCACTCCACGCGGTCAGATGTGGCACAAGGCCGAATTAAATGTGGAGTATCCGAGCCTGTATGCTCGGTTAAAATTTTCCCGTAGACCCTATATAAAATGGGATCGAGTAGCTGTTTCGCGGGACAAGACTTTGCCCTTCGACATAGCCTCGTCTGGGGATCCTCTCTGCTCGGAGGCAGAGAGTTTGACCAGCACAGCTGGAGGCGAATCTCCAACTGCAGACCAACATACAGTATTTACTACGGTATTTATGTGAATGGGGAGATATCTATTATCGTCCGTACGTATGCTACAACTCAAAAAATCCCCGATGTTAAGTGTAAATATTTTGAGTTTATTGTAAATATCAGTAAGTTTAAACATAGCCAAAAGTCTGAATTTTATCATGATATTGAATATTACCGCATTCATGTCGACTGAAAAAAAAAACAGGTATCATTTATAAAAAATAGGTTAGAGATAAACGATATTATTTTAATCTTCTAACAAAATGTGATATTTAATATAAATTTACAAAAACTTCAAAAAAAAGAAAAGAACTACGCTTAAATAAACAAAGGTATTTTTTATAGATTTATAACCAAATTGGCATTAATTAATTATATGTTCGTAAAAGTCGCGTATTAATTACATGTTACAGGGTTTAACTGGGACGAATTGCATTAAAGCGTTAAAATCTGATAGTCATTAACAACGTTGATTACATTCCCATTCTACTGCGCATGAATTATGCAACGGAGAAATTATCCACGTTATCTGCGCGACAAAATATCAGGACCGGCGTAAACTACCCTCGAAAACCGAGGGGACCGAAGCCTTATTGGGGGAAGCGAGCAGTGCTTTGTGAGACTCTCCATCGTATCAATATTTGCTTTCTTATAACCTATATTTATATAGCTTACGGTTTAAACTAAGCACAACCGACTATATTTTCCCGGATTGTGACTTCATCATGGGGTCTTTTTTTTATTTGTCCATATCCATGAATTCGTTTTGTGTGTCCTAAATCTCGAAAAAAAAAAAAACGATATAAAATTCACCATTTTTTTCTTATTCCTAATTTTCAATGTGTTAAAATTTTCCACTTTTTGACACAAAAATATCAATTTGGTTTCCAAAATTGCTAAAAAATGTTTATTGTTGATTTGTTTAAGATGGAATGATCTTTTATGATATCATTAAATTTGTATTTAGATACATCGTATTTATTTTCAATTTAAATAGCTTACAGTTAAATTTGTATTTTATATGAATACCACAGTATGAAAATTGTGATGTAGTAGAGTGAGGTACCCGTATCATAGAGTCGGTGGTGGCGGCACAAGACACTTGCACCGTCCCTTGTAAATGATTATTTTTCATGCACATAAGTTGTATCTCATTATGGAAATCTATTGTATCTATTAAGTAAACCCTAAGATATGAGAAGTATCTTTGAGAAATACGCCAACCTTTGCAGAGAATTTCAAATATTCATTTATAATAAATTCTCTCACTGTCATGTTATATCACCTTCACTAATTTTTATTTTTCCTTCCAAGGCATGAGAGATTATGGCTCTTCACAAAATCTTTTATTTTAGTTTACGGTACAATACAATATGTTATATCATCAGCATTTATTCAGATAGCACATTTTGCATCGCTGTGGTCACCACTCCGTTCTATCTCCCAATTCATTGTGACATTCAAAGCAAAGTAGTGAATTGGCTTGCCGGTTTCTCTTGCACCGGGATGTCAAGGTTACCTCTTCCCTTCTCTCTCTTATGTTGATTTGTCTTTTGAAATTATCTTCTTGTAGCCTTCGCCTAAAGAGGCAAGACCTACAATGCAGCAGGCTGGTTTGCATTCAGATTTGCCGCCTTCTATAGGACCCAGTCTGTCTTGCTTTTATCCCATACCTGGAGGACGAATAGATGGATTCATACATTTCCCAAGAGTATTAGCACTGAAGAGAATGTAATTCGAACTCAACTCTCCTATTCCTCAATCCGAGATGTTAACCATTATTCCACCGTGCCTCCAACATATGTTACATATTGGCGTTAAAATATCAACTGAAATTTTTTGACAAGCAAACATCTGTCAGAGAGCGAAGATTTGATTGAAATCAACCCTTTCCCTACTCTTATAAGAACATGAAACATAAGCTGAGATGGATAAATTGTCTAAATTACGCAAAAATGAAAATAACACTGACATCTCATTTTAACATATATATTTACCAAAGTTACACAGTAATATCTAGAAATGCTAAAGTAAACTTATTCATAAAATCGTCATTAGTTTCAATCGCGGCTTCCAGGCGATTTTTTTACGTTGGTGAATTTGGAGCTTCCGGTGCGAATGCCAAGCAGTAGAGCTTGCCATTTCCAAATTTCTGGTGGGATGAATTGTGACAGTTGGTCCCACAGAAGGTTCCCATCTGACCCTATGATACAGTGTAACACAACAAAATAAAAAACAAACAACGCGCATGCGCGAAATTAAAAATGTAACATGGCGACAATTTACCGATCGTAACCTATAGTAAATAAACTGTGGGATACATCTGCGATATCTTTTAATTAAATAATCTTTTTCTTCCTTTATAATTATAATTTCTCGTCCCACACACTATTTAAAGATTAATGTAAAATTTCAACAGTTGCTTCAAGGAAATGCAGTTTTTGCGTTTGAATAAAAACCCATATTCATATTACATAACTTTTTTCTCCAGCTTTTTTCGAAGGTTCTACATATACCTACATTTTTTTTGTAATACTATATCAATTCATGTTGTAGACTTACGGCCACATCAAATTGAAACCCCGAGCTCCGTACGATAACCGAAGTTAAGCAACGTCAAAACTGGTCAGAAAGTAGATGGGTGTCTGCTTGGAAATATCAGGTGCTATAAGCTTAGATGAGAGGGTGGTGTAATTGACAATGGCTCAGAACTATTAATTGGACAGCCGAGTTCCCATTCCCGTTTGGTTCATTCAATTACGCGCACATACCCTTGGCAAACGTAAGAATCTACCTCTTCTTCACCGAGCTATGAGTTAATGAGTAGGACTTGTATCACTAAATCATTATTACCTGAAGGAAATTCTTACAATCCAAAAACAAATTCAGCCTTTAAATAACCTGCAAAGAGTTGATAAGCCGTCGAAAACGAATCAATCAATCGTTAGGATGTAGATAATCATTCCTCTGCACAGATTTGTTTTCTTTACTATGTGTGAATTACCATATCTTCATGTGAAAAATGGAGTAGTTAATTGTTGCTTCTCTACTGTTTAGATTTCAGGTCTTTCCTTCTCATGGACAGGTTTCAATCCAATGCTCGAGAACACAGTCTACCCTACTATTTCACCCATAGTTGACGTGGAAAGAGACAGTTATTCGTTCACGTAAATGAGTAGGCCGGGAATTGAACCATCCCCCGCCCTGCCGATCATTGTTACTCGCACGTAGGCAAATGTTAATTTTCTTTTAGAAAGAGAATAAAAGACTTTTCTTTGTTCAACTCAATTTCCGATTACTAGAGATTCTTAAATGCATTCACACTTTAGTTGTTTTACAAACTTTGATTCATGATCAAGAAGCTGCCACGAGTAAAAGGACTAGAATGCTACAATTGTATTGTTCAATAGTGGTTACTGTTTCAAATCGTAAATAACATAGACAGATATATTTAGTTATTCTCGTCTAAGAATTAGATGACAATGGAAACAACTCTTCAAACAACTTTATTGTTCAGGTTTTCTTGTTCATATAAGCGTCATTTTGTAGGCTTTTGAGAATGAGTACCTTTAAGAATCTTCAGTGTAATTTCTTTACGGTGGCTAAAAATATTCAGGTGTCATTGTAATAAGAGCAGAAAAAAATGAAAAATTGATCTCGTTGTTAGTTTAGTAAGGAGTGATAGAGAAAAAGATCAGTTTCAGAAACACTATCTCTCAGCACAGAAAATTGTTTTAAAAGCTAATAATTTATATCTTTCTTTTTATTGTCTGTCTTTTGTTTCCTTTTGTTAAAGCTCAGTACTTTTTTTCGCTTACCTATTTCAGTGCGGTTTTGGCGGACTGATTATTTGAGGTTTGACACTCCAGAAATTGCGACGTCCGCAATTTTCTTAAGGCCTTCTCAGTTCAGGTGCTCTCTCTAAGTCAGTCTGCTGAATTGTTTTGTAATTTGTCATTTTTTTCAACTCATGATACTTATTTCCAAAAGAGATTTTTATTGTTAATTTTTCTTGAGAAAAGAATATGCAAGTTAAAAACGTACATCCCACTAAGAAGTGGCCGCTAATCTACTCAAGTTTTACGTTCAAATATTTTTCCTTTGCTAGTTTCATTTATAGAAGCCTTCATTAAAAAAAATGGCTCTAGGGAGATTGTTCATGGTGAGGGGGTCAGAGGTGTTTGCTGATAAAATTAAGAGAGCTGATGGGTCCATATTCCTAAGGGTATGAGTGCTTACGTACATTCTTGGAAACAGGCTCTACAGCTGAAGTCATCCATATACCTGGGATTATGTTCTTTTATCCAGACCGAAATACTTCTTACAGTGGGGTTTTAGATGAGTCATTAAAAAGTTTGTGTTCCATGACTGAAGGGAATTGGATTAGGATAGTCCCAGTGTTATAACTTGGATTTTGTGGATTCTGTTTCCGATTTTCAAGAAATCATGAGAAACCTGTCTTTCGGTTTCAACCTTGGCCCGAATTGATTGTGCATATCTGTACCTTGCATTTTTCAGAATTCTCTTGCAATGACTGCGAGCAGTTTTGAATGTATCACCGGTTATACTATTCCTTTTCTTGTTATATATATATATATGTGTGTGTGTGTGTGTATGTGTGAGTGAGAGAGAGAGAGATGTATCAGAATCAAAACTGGAGATGATAAGACAATGTGGTAAAATCTGATAGAAGACGCATTTCGCCGACGTCTGCTGATTTCTGATTCAGAAAGTAATACAAACTTTGTATAAGGAGAGGAGCAGTAAATCAAATCTGATAAACAGAAACAGGGTTATATATATATATATATATATATATATATATATATATATATATATATATATATATATATATATATATTTCATTAAAAAACGACAGACAAGGTACTACGGTTGAGCTTTTATTTAATTTTTCTTGTGTTCTGACAAGAGCTTTCTTTTCTGGACAAAGAGTGTGTAAGAACTGTCCGAATGTTCTGTATTTCCGAGCGCTTTCGGCTATACCTTTAGCCATTATCAAGGATGATTCAATATCAGCTTAGTAGAGTGTGTGTGTTCTGTGTATGTTCAAAAATAACAACACACCAACTAAGTCAAAATTACAAAGAACAAACATTATCTATGAGTTCAAATGCCCTTTAAGGAACTGCGTTCCTCACCAAACCGGACTCATAAATAATTACATCGGCTACACAACCACATGTTTATCCAGACGTCTTACATTACACCTATCTGATCACAGTTCCATCAGAACACATTTAAACACACACTCAGATTTACCCGACACTATTAGGAACATACTAGTAGAAAACACAAATATATTAACTGCATCCACTTGCAAAAAAAGACTAAAAATAATGGAAGCTCTAATAATAAAAAAGAAAAAGCCAACTCTTAACAATATTAATTATGAACAAAGCCACAATGTGCTAACCGTATTCGGAAACTAAAAACATCACTACCACACACTGAACATACACAGAACACACACACTCTACTAAGCTGATATTGAATCATCCTTGATAATGGCTAAAGATATAGCCGAAAGCGCTCGGAAATACAGAACATTCGGACAGTTCTTACACACTCTTTGTCCAGAAAAGAAAGCTCTTGTCAGAAAACAAAAGAAAAATTAAATAAAAAGCTCAACCGTAGTACCTTGTCTGTCGTTTTTAATGAAATGCATAAAGGAAGGATTGCTGCCTAAATATACAAATATATATATATATATATATATAAATCACCTCGATTAATCCGTATAAAGGACTCAAAAATACTATATGCCAGAATGGATGCATGAATAATAGAACGCTGCCGTACCTAAATACAAGTACGATGATTATTTTAGATACAAAAAAATTTGTTTCTTGGTATGTTCTCCATAACTGTTAGTGACATTCCATTCTCATCTTGCATTTATTACAAATCTAACAGTTTTTATCATGAATATAGTTGACTAGTACTTTCTTTCTTTTTTCTCTTTTAATGTGTCATGTCCTTTCAGGACGTAGACATTCCTGGCTCTTTACTTCCCTCTGTCGCTTGCAGCTCTTAATTTCCTTTCCATTGCTTCCCCTCCCAGACCACGTTCTGTCATCCACTTGCTTAAGCCCGCCGAGTAAGTCACGCGTTTTTTACCCTTGTCCCTCTTTCCCTCTATGCGACCCGTGAGTATCAGATTCTCCAGGCTTTCTTTCCTCATTATCTGTCCCAGAAACTTCAGCTGCCTCTTCTTGATATTAAATATAAGCCTCCTCCTTTTTTGCAACCGCTCTAAGACTTCATTGTTTGCTCACACGCTCGGTGCATGATATCCTTAGCATCCTTTATGTTTTCCATAATTGATAGTGTTATACCATTCTAATTTTTCATTTATTACAAACTTAACAGTTTTTATCATGAAAATGGCCGGCTACTACTATTCGTTTGTAATAGCCAAACCCTGCTAGAAAAGGCAGTTTAAGTCACAGACAAGTGGTTAGAGAAGCCGCATGGTCAACATTTTTTACGCTCGAACCCACGGACATGACGATTTCCGACTTCGACATAGCACTGTCATCGACAGCTTCTTAGTAATTCCATCTGCCAAGTTTTACTTAAAAGGTTTGTGTCAACCTGTGGTATTTTTTTCAGGTAATATCAAAAGGTGGAATTCTTGGGATCGCCTACCCAGACCAAAAAATGCAAGCAGTCACCTCCCTGACATATCAACCATGATGAGAATCGAACCGTTGTCTGATGGTGAGAAAGCGAACATTCTAACCACTCGGCAACGATCAGATGAAAATAAAGTGTAGTAAATATAACAAAGGCCTCCCCAACGAGTTTTCATCGCGATTATAATCAGAAATGTCATCCCAGACTAGAGCGCCATATTCGACCGCAATATAGCAACTACTTGGCCACATCATAAAAAATAATAACTGTCAACGCCTGTAATATGCCTGTCGGCCAGTCGTTCTCGCAATGTCCTGCCACTAACACCACAAGTATGAAACTATTATCATAAACACACCTAACCATGCAAATATAAATAGCATTATCATTAAAGTACTGTACACTTTAGACTCCATTGTAATTCATCTTCATTACATTACTTTTTATCATTGGACGCAGTGGGGCTACGTTTCTGGGTGCGCTAATTTCATTTTTTTTTCATAAATACCAGTTGCTATCCAGTGGCGCTCTCCGGGTGGTTACAAACTGATACGCTGCAAATAAGGTGTGTCCGGGGTGTTAGATAGGCTGACCTCATTGGCCGATATCCGATATGTCGAGCTGACAGTTTAATCATACAACTTCTCCTGTATTCCTATCACTTTTTCGCTCCAATGGTTGTGAGTCCACAGTGGAGAATGGATATTTTTTACTGTAACAAAAATAATTTAAAACACAGACGCATGTATCCATATATTTTCACTCCTAATACGACAATGGGAAAACCTCTCGTCGAAAGTAGAAACCGACGAATAAACTTATTCATTCATCTGTAATTATGAGTGTACGCAATGAAACCATGCTATGAAAAGATGCCATCCCTGTAAGTCGGTAACAAAGAAAATATTGTGCTGTTACGTGACATCTGTACTTCTTTACGGCAGCGAATGTTGGACGATTTCCTCAAAGATGAAGAAGAGAGTGAAGACGACAGAGATGCGGTTCTACAGAAGGATGCTTAGGATATCATCGACCGAGCATGCGATCAACGATGAGGACTTAGTGAGGTTGCGAACAAAGAGGAGGCCTATACTTAATATCAGGAAGAGGCAACTGAAGTTTTTGGGGCTCATAAAGAGGAAGGAGGGCCTGGAGAATCTGATACTCATCGGTCTAATAGAGAGATAATGGAAAAGCAGCGCGTGACATACATGATGCGCCTGAGCAGGTGAATGAAAGAACGTGCTCTGTAGGAGGAAGCAGAGTGAACGACCTTGCTGAGAGCTGCAAGGGATAGAATGAAGTGGAGAGCTATGATCGCCTACGTTCTGAAAGGACATCTCATTTAATAGTTTTTAGTGTGGATATAGCGTTCTATTTCTCTATATAGTATCTCTTTTCGTATAGATATATATTTTTGCTCTATCTATCTATCTATCTATCTATCTATCTATCTATCTATCTATCTATCTATCTATCTATCTATCTCTCTCTCTCTCTCTCTCTATATATATATATATATATATATATATATATATATATATCACGGCCGTATCAACGAATTTAAGTAATGTCGAGCAAATATTTTTCATTTTTGTACGTGACCGGGCCAACACAAATGCTTTAGGTGTTTATTTATTTATTTTAGTCACGGTGAAACACCATTTTTCGTACGATCACCGAAGTTTTATCCTGGTACCTACACAATACACATATATGTGACCGCTTGGCAAAATTAGCAGTTGTAAGTTGGATGTGAGGGTAGTTTAATGAATAAATGTTCGGCACTGGAAATCGGACAGCCATGTTCCAGTTCTAGTCAAGTATGTTATATTTACTTACTCATTATTACCACTGCGAAAGGTAGGAATCAATATACCGTTTCTAATTCAGTTCTAGGTTAATTGGTATTACTTGTAAAACGTTATTATCCCACGGCAAATTCTTACATTCTATATATATTTTCTGGATTTAAATGACCAGCTAATGTTGATAAGCTCTAGAACAATTAAAATCAGTCAATTAATTCTTTATCTTATCTATTTGTTATCTCAACAATTTGCACATTTCGTTCTTTCTTATTTTGTTTATCTATCTATCTATCTATCAGATAAAAAGTATAAAAAATTTCTATCGGACATCAAATTTCGCAAATACACTGCTCGTCATCCTCAGAATTGTTTAATGTAGACAAGCGCTATATCTCTGAAACTCCATGTCCAATAGATAAGTCATTTGAACGTTGTTTTTTTCATCTCTTACCTATTGTTGCTCTACTTTCTAATACAGAGTAATTTGTTTATAAATATCTGTACGCATTTAGACGCGTTAAACTCCAGTAATTTACAGGATAATGTGTTTGGTTAGGTGTTAGTTTTCTCTGTATGTAGAGAGATATGACATTTTCCCCCGAAAACTACGATCGAAGTTGTAGAGGGGCCGTGGCGGTTACCACTTGTTGAGGGTTCATGGCGTGGCTGTTAGCTGTTGTTGATAGAAGTCAGACGTAGAAGAAACGGAAGTAAGGTTCAGATACTCCTGCCCGCCGAGCCCAACTACATAAAAAGGTTGGACTTTGATTAAGTCCAAAGAAGAAGGCAAAGAAAGCAAACAAAACACAAGACCGATAATATATGTATATACAAATATATATTAATAACAAGTTACAATACATGGAAACAGTACAAAGGACGAAGTGTGTGTGAATATTCTGTATGTGCGTGCGTGCGTGTGTGAATATTCTGTATGTGCGTGCGTGTGTGTCTATGTGCTTAGCGTGTTTCCACGTTATCCCTTGTTAGCGACTACATTTCGAGGTTGATAGCTGAAATCCTGAAGGAAAAAGAGAAATTTACCTCAAGGTGTTGGTGCACAGGCCTGAAGGAAAAAGAGATAGAGGTGAAGGGTCAGCGGCTATTTATAGCCAGGGAAAAGAGACCCCTGGTGAAAGGGTTAACGGAGTGAAGGAGGAGTTAACTCCGACAAAGTTGGGGTTGACATCTGTCATCATATCTTTGGGAAATGGAATGACTTCCTTTTAGTAGACAGTCTTTTCCCCAAGAGCTGTTAGAGAAGAGATTGTGGATGTTGGGAGGGTTTCGCTTATTGAAACATTTTCTATTCCGCTCCATGTCTTATTGCATATAATATGTTGCAAAGAAGATATATCATCAGCGTTTTTGTTTAACTTGCGAGGTATTCGCTAGAGCATGAGCCGAGGGTTTTTAAAAAAAATCCATGGATGTCTTTCGTAGCCTGAACCTCTTTCCTTAAGTGGAGGCCAGTAGCGACTCTGTTATTCAAATATTTTCCATGTTCAATTCAT
>CAHIKZ030000531.1:560000-572500 GCA_903632075.3 Acanthosepion pharaonis | reverse complement strand
CTTATTATTTATAATTCTATTCTTCCAATTGTCTTTCGAAAATCGGCCAAGACGCTGACCTAAATCTCTTTCTGACTCCTATCTCCACCCTCAATTGGGTCATGCATCATACAACTCTTTTTCTCTCTTCTTCTTTCTTTTCTTTTTTTTCTTTTCTTTCCTTCTTCTTCCCTTAAGATCGTCTAGTACAATCTTAGTGAATTATTTTCAACTCAGTTATTTTCCGTTTTAAAAAAAAATCAACAACCTGTTTAGTAACCGAGTAAGAAAAAATTAAATCATATTTCTATGAATATTTCTAATAATGCAAGGTGCCACATATATATATATCTGTTTCACTGAAATGGAAAAAGAAGCTTTCAATTTCTTTTCATTTCTCTTATTTCTTTAAATAACGACCATCATTGATATTTATGATTTTCATTGTAATATTGTGTATGTTGTTAAGCTGATATATCTAAAGATTCAGTAGGGTATTTCTACTGATATTTTCCTTTTGTGGAGCTCGCCATGAGCCTATTCAATTATTAAAGTTAAAAATTAAGATTCATCCGAAAGTTCAAATAGGAAAATCATATAATTTTCACGGGTATTTCTAGAGGAGATAACTGACATTGCAATCAATAGCTGCACTAGATTTCACCTCAAAACGTCTTCTGATGTAAATTTATTAAATCATAGTATTCCCTAAAAACGCCAAGACGACCTCAGTCGACTTCATCATACAATATTCTGAAAAATAGTGAACAATATTTTGTACCTCAGGATGAACATCAATGGTCGAAATCTTTAGTACCGACGAAATGAAAAACAAATTCTTACCTTTACCCACTTTTTCTTTCAAATTTACTTTTATTACAAAACAAACTTTATAAATATATATTAAAATATTCCCTATCGACCGTATTCAGTAATGCGTATATAAATGAAAAACATACGCAATCACACGAACAACCCCTCAGTTACATTTTAAATAACTTAAACTAGTTTGTGCGTTGTGCTCAGGCATTTAAATAAGTGAAATTGTACACGGTGCGATGAATAAATAGTCGTCTAAATATGCTTAAATATGAAAATAACATTGACATCTCATTTTAATAGATATTTTTACAAAAATTACACAAAAATATCTTCAAATACTAAAGATTATATTTATTCAATAAAATCGCCATTGGTTTCAACCACGGCCTCCAGACAACATCGGACTAACCTGTATCTCTTCTGGACGGTCTCCTTGTTTAAGTTGTTGGATGGTGCCTTAATTTTTGCATTTCACTTCATCTTTCGTGTTACAGATAGTTTCTCTGGCTCAGCTGCGCTCCAGACATAATCGAGAAAGTTGCAGTCTGAGGAGTTAGGTGGTCATATGTAAGCTTGATGTGGTCGCAGAAATTGAATGACAGCCTTGACTGGGTTCTCCTTGTGTGACAGTGTACTGTTGCCAGATCGGGTCTTCCATCAGCCGCTTTCTTAACCCAAGGCATCACTACCTCTTCAATGGACTTGTTGTCGGCATTCGCGTTGACTCTGAGGCCCTGGAGGCAGATGAATCGAGGCATAACGTCGCTAAAACCATGATGTTGACGGGATATACTGTCCAACAATTTCCGAATTCTCTCTTAGATTGACACTCAAACATTCTGTATTGCTCGTAGTGAATCTTCCGACACGAGTGCCAAGCAATACATCGTGCTGTTTCCAAATGTCTGACGGTGTGAATTGCGTCATGATCCTCTTTTTCTCAAACACGGTTCCCAACTGACCCTAATATATTATGCAGCCGACAAAATCAAAAACAAAAAATGAGCTTGCGCGAAAATAAATATAAAATGGTAACAATTTACCAATCGATCTCTGGATATGGTGATTTTTTTAAGCCCAGCTTAAATGAAAGCATGGGACACCCAGTATAAAAAGAACTCACTATTCAGTCGCATTTATTTTAGCGAGACAAGATTGATAACCATTACACAACGTCGTTGTGCCCCCACGAACTCTGTATATGCATGCATATTGACTTGAGCTCGTCTTTTTTTTTTACATGAAAATTGAATTATGATAAATAATTAAAAAAAGGTATACAGATCATTTAAATATAATCAAACCTTATGTTAGAATTTTGATGTTTTTACATACTTAAACATTAGATTGAAAATATAAGAAATTTTGATTAAAAAAATAATCACGATATTCTTTTCAAACGATATTTAATATTCCCGTGTGAGTTTCTTTATTTTATTTCTCTGACACTATTATTCTTTATATAACGCATTTTCCTTTTTGATTGTCCCTTTAACATTCATGAAAATCTACTTTTCATTCTATACTGACTCTCTTTTCGTCAAGTCCGATATGCTTGCTTTGTAGCTCATATTAAATTATGTTTTTTTGTGTCCCCGTTATGTCAACCAGTACTCTAGGTGTCATTCTTAAAAAAATGTTTTCCAGTTGTGTAGAGATATTTAAGATTTGTTTCGTATAAAGAGGAAGACGATACAGGCGTCTACGAAAGGCAAAATAACAAAAAATAAAAAGCAACAACCTTTTAACTTTTTAGAAGCCGATTTTTAATTAAATACACTTTTATAGGAGACGAACCACATTCAGCTCTGAAGCTAAAATTAGATACTTAAATCTTATAATTTTTCTCCATGCACATTGAATACAAAAGAAAAGTATTAAGATTTAAAATGTTTAAGTGATGATATATTTTCACATTTCCATATTCACATTCGGTTGATTATTTCATATTTGCAGTATCAAAGAATGTGTGTGTGTAACTGAAATAAAAAAAAATCCTTGAAAGGTACTAATTAAACGTATTGCTTAAGCCACATTTCAAAGTCAAATACTTCATTATGCGTTATTTCAAAGAGAAACATTTGATAGCAAGGCATAGAAAATATTTGCAGTTACTCTTTATTTAAAATACACACAAAAAGATACAAACGAAAACCATATATATATATATATATATATATATATATATATATCCACACACATATACAAACACACACACACACACACACACACATATATATATATATATATATATATATATATATAAGTGAACATTGAAATTAACATAGATACGACAGGCTGTTTCATGCTAGACGCAATCGTCAGGTGGCCTGAAGATTGCGTCTATCATGACACAGCCTGTCGCCTCTAAGTGTTGACTTCAATGTTCACTTTTATAATTACACACGCTCTATCACTGATATTGAGCACTTTATCTCATAAATATAGCTCACCTTAAGAGTATATTTCTTCATATATATATATATATATATAATAACCCCTACTCTTTAATAACGCTTTAAGAGATTTGATTAAATTCAGTCATTTCAGGCCTGATTTTTAGTGCATATCGTAAAGTTTGTGTGCTGAAGCAATTCGCAGCGTTTTAGATATCATTAGAAAATTCGCTGCTGAGTCATACATTGATAACACCAGCAGAAATATATCAACTTTTATTCCAAATCTCAATTGAACTAAGCCAGTTAGTGGAGGAAAATCTCTCACGTCAATTGCGCGCCGTTATCAAAGATATATGCGTCTTCACGAAACTACCCTGCAAATAAATAATTAGCGCGAAGGAGAGAAAAACAATGTAATTAATGATAACTTCCTCATATCTATTCGTGTTCTTTTATGCGCAGTGCCGTTTCAAGATGCTGGTTTTCGTGACTCTCCACAGCGTTCTCTTCGATATAGCTCATAGCAATATTTGCTTTCCAACTCCCTGATTTGACAAAATTTTTAGGCGGTATACACGTCGTCTTTTCTGTCCCTGTTGCTTTCAATGTTTCCTCAGTGTCAAATTCTCCGAAACATTCTTTCTTCATTATGTAGCTCATATATTTCTAATGTCTCTTTCCGATTCTTACTAAATTCTTGTCTTTTTTACACGTTTAAAATAACTTGTCGCTCATATACTCTGTACATGGTGTTTTTATCATTCTTCTGTGAAAAAAACAGTTGCCACAAGTCTCTTCTTCCTATTTGAGGGAAACGTTCAGCATTCACAACCAGATAGTAGAATCCGCATTTCATAGCATTTCTTCACTTTTATTTTTGTTTGTAATGAACTTTTTCCTAGTCATAATTTTTTGTGTAGTTGTTGGCAGGCACCATTCCTTATTTCGATGCCACTTTGAATTTCGGTATAACGTATTTTGACGCCTTTTAAAACATATCCCATATAGTTAAATTTCTTCTCTAGCTTGATTTTGATAAATTTAAGATGTACATCTCATCTTGGGTTATTCCTCTCGCTAACGTCTATATTTTGTCTTCCTCCAATTGACGACGATTAGATCTTCCTCCCTGCTTTCATTTACTACCTTGTCTAGGAGTTTGTATTGCGATAGCTGCATTCATAAAACGTAGCTAAATAATTCATGATTGTATATCTGTCACGAGCAGAGAATGTAATTTGTTTAGGAAGCCAATGATATTTGATAACCATGCAAAACTATCTGGCGACATTCTTCACATCTTATCCAATGGTCGAATGTAAATATACATTATTTCTAGCCGTGTGATATCCTGTTGAATCTCCTGCTTATATTAAAATATAAGTTATGTTGTATAATGATTGTTAAAAATTAATAGAATATCGTTAAAATGAGATAAAGGAAGTGCTAAGAAGCTGTTTGGATGAAGTGGATAATTACTTTATGAATTCATTCATATATGTACTCTGTATAAGTAAATAGTTGTCTTATATATCGTGGATAAAGTGCCTTTTTTGCGCATCCGCTTTGGGGATGTTCTCTTTCTTATAACTCGTGTTCATTGTTTTAATGCAAACGTGTAGATATTTCATGAGCTCTCCTTCGTCTGAAACATGGCGTCAAATACAAGCATTCATTGACAAATATCTCATTATATATATATATATATATATATATATATATATATATATATATATATATATATATATAAAGTGTATATAAATATAAATAAATATATATATGTATAATTATTTATATATTATATGCATGGTACTTATTAGAAAGCGCTCAATATCAGAGATAGAGCTAACATATTTAGTTGGATAGATGTGAGTTTGTGACCCTGGGTTTCACGCTTTAGCGATCTTCAGAAAGCGTGAAAACCAGTCACAAACTCACATCAATCCAACCAAATATATATATATATATATATATATATATATATATATATATATAAAATGTGTGTGTGTATGTATGTGTACAGGAAAGAGAAAAGATATGAATGTATGAAGGGGTCACAGACAAATATGTAATATGATGTGTTCTGATCTGGCATATCGTCAACAGTCACTTTCTCACAGACGTGCCATGGCTTCCCTCTGTCTCTTCTAAAAGTATTTTCACGGCAACTGCTCCGATGTCTCCATTCGCTGCTTCCCAGACTGCATGAATTTAAGTGTGCTACTAGGTTGGCATCTCGGTTTTACACTTTCTCTGTCGAAACGGTTAAATGTAGCCGTCTCTTCTACTCCAACAACCTCTTATCTTACACTTCTCGTCTGTGCAACTCCGTTCCAATTACTTGCTTCCCTGATAGCTATAATCTTCAAATATTCAAATGAAATGTCAATCGTCATCTTCTGATGCATTGATATTGTTCCTCGTTCTTTCCTCAAACAGCCCTCTTTACTCTTGCTCTCACTCTCTGTAACACCTTGCTTGCTAGTGGGACTCCCGCCTTGCTTGGGATAAAATGCTTTAAAAAATTTCCATAAGCACCATCGTCTGAGGAATTATTTCGTAAGCAGTCTTTCTTAATTTTATCAGTTGTTGTATGGTGCAATTCACAAATAAGTCGATTTGAGAATCAATCTTTTGTTGGGATTCTGTATGACATTTGCACTAATAATTCAGTGGTATATATATATATATATATATATATATATATATATATATATATATATATATATATATATATATATATATATGCAATTAAATCTTTTGGGAAATTCATGCTTATCACTAGATAATTTTACCTGTGGTATCACCCCCAGGAAGGCACTTCATCCAGAAGAAGGAAATTTGAAATTCAAACATCCGCTACAATGCGGTCATATTCAAAATAGTGAATAGTCTATGGAACTAAATCTAGGCAAAAACCTTTAATGGATTTCCGAAGCCGATTGGCGGTAAACACTGACAACTTTCTGGCAAAACATGCAGTCACACAGTCCCGATATGTAATGCCCTGAATTCCTTTAAAACTTGGTAGAGCTGAGAGTGTGGCCATGTAGTCTGGGGAGGCTACGGTCTCCATATACCTTCGTCAGTCTAGGAGAAGAAATCTCTGAATTCAGACCATCTGCTGCCTTGTAGTTCATGCATCTTTAAGTTCTGAGAAGTGGGATCGGTTAAACTGAATATCCCCGATTCCAAAGTAACTGTTAAACATTTGCACTATTTTGCATTTAATGTCACCATGAATCACAATTGATCCTGGGGAGTGGTGACAAAAGCGGCACAAAATGCGCTAACTGAATGAAAGAAAATGAATATCATAATTTACAAACTGTAATATCAACGAATAACAGACTATTCGCTGTACGCGTATTAATATAAGCTTTCTATTCGTTAGTGTTTCTTCGTAGCTAATGGAACAATGTAATATTTTACACCCACATTACGTTCTGCGTTCTATACTCCAAAGTATCAAAGATTTTGTCACTGAATTGATTGATTTGTGACTTTTTTAACGAGTAATAGACACTTTATTGATTAATTAAAGCCGATACATATTTTTGGATGAAAGAATAGTTTGTTTTTTTTTTTGTTTTTTGTACTGTTGAAAATTTTTGAGAATAGTAATGATTTTTCTAGAAAAATATTCTTACTATTCAACTAGTTGGGCGGGGGAGTGAGAAGAAGTAGCGAGTCATAGAAAGAAAAATAGTCATTATTTAGAAATTCTCTTTCGAGGGGATGCTTCTGGCATTCTCCGAAAATAAGGCTTTTTGCGGTGTTTTTATTGCTAAACATTTAATCGTGGCGTATAGAAAATAATTGCAGTTATTATATTAAAAGATACACATGAATATGCATCACAAAAGATAAACGATACACAAACTTTAAAATGGATGTTTAAAAATGAAATATCTGTCTTCACATTATATATTATTAGATTTCCAATAAGCAAAATACTTTGTTGCATTTCAAAACGGATTTAAATTGATTTCGATGAGTTTGTTTTCTGAATGGATTATTTTCAACCAAATGTACAATTCTTTCAGCACATCCTAATCCTCTTTATCAAAAACTATTTCAAAAATAAAATATATATTTTTCAAACATTATTTATATAGGATTATCGGATTTAAAGTTTAATTAATCTGATTTGAAACAAATATTACATACTTTATTTTAGCATATAGCAGAAAAGCATTTTTAACACATAGATGGATGTTTTACGAGGTACTAACAACTTCTAGATAAAATTATGTTTGTTTTGTTTTTTTTTTTCTACAGAGGACATGTCTGTAAGAATTATTATAATATAGCTGAGCGCCTTATTTATATAATTTTTACTTATCTAGAAAATATTCTAAATAATCTAATGTTTTATTGAATTTTAAATATGTTTGAATTAAATTGATTATAATTTACCACTCTTATTTTCTGATAATGTCGTGTATGGACGTTTGTATTTACAAAAATCGGCACGTTTATAAAGACACACAAAATCAAAATTATTTTTAAAATATTGAGGTCACTATATTATAGTAAGTTTTTCCATTTATGATGAGAAAATATAGTTCTTACTTAAAATGAATAGCACCTAAAATGTCAAAATTAATACTGGGTTATGAAAGATTTAAAACTTGATAAATTACTTTAAGTAAATTTTTAAATAATGAAAACAATTGTAAAAATTCAATATTCATCAAAAAATTGTTTTTTTGAGAGAATAATGTCCATAATATTATTCATAAAAGCAAGTAAAAGTTTTTTTGGTTTTTTTTTTTCAATTAAATTATATTTCACTTTCATTGAATTTTTTTTACACTTCAGTGCATATTTTCCGTAGTTCGGCCCCAGGGTTTACCAAAAAAAAAGAAAAAATTGATGATTTACATACGTACTTATAACTAGTAAAAAAATTAAGTTCGACAAAAATTATTTTCTCAAAATTTCATGAAAATTAAAGTGTGTCTGAATGTGTTGGGGATAGCAGATATAAACAATATATTTTCCAGAAGCTTTTTTAAAAAACATAAACGTTTCTAAAATCATTTCACCTGTTTTTGAATAAGACATGAATGTTTCATTCAAGTTTGATAATTATTTGATTTTTGCAAGAATTTCCTACCAGTGTGTCTTTCACTCTAGGAAGACGCTAAAAGTATATATATATATATATATATATATATATATATATATAAAGAGATAATATTAGTGGAAAATATACATACATATGCAAAATATATAAATACCCATATATGTATATTTTTAGAAAAAAAAAAAATTCCAAGAGGAAGAATCCAGGTAGAACTCAATGTCCAGGACAGAGTAAGGATATAATAAAAAGGCTTAAACACTAATATTCTATGGTCATAATTTATTCCATTGGAATCGTAAATACGATCCAATTCATCAGACCTACAAATTAAAAAAAAAAACAGAAAAAAACCCAACTCCGGAAATAAAAACAGAATTTAGAGAGAGTGTAAGTATGAGGAGGAGGGAGATTAAACCTTAACAGAGAGAATTTTAGGAGAGATGGGTGGAAGGGGTTTAATTAAGAGAAAAAAATAAATGTTGACGGATGTCTAATGCATAAAGATACATTTTGTGGTGACATACACACACCATAGACAATCTAATGTTAGAATAATATATATATATATATATATATATATATATATATATATATATATATATATATATATATATATTCTGGGAATAAAGAGTCAATAAACCCGACCAGATTCAATTAGTTACTTACTGAAATCTTTGAATAAAATACACACTATGTCGAAGAAATATTCAGTGTTTTATATATAATTACAAAATTCGGTATTGAGTCATATATTTCTAATATCACCAGAATTATATGAACTTTTATTCGAAATATAATCTTACCTTAGCCAGTTTGCATTGGAGAATCACACAAAGCAATGAGTAGTTTTAATCTATTGATATTTAGAGATACGGAAACAATGTCATTCATGTTCTTTACATATGTGAAATACCTTGATAGATTAGCAACTTCGATATGCTAACCTGAACATCTCCTCTCATGCGAGGAACATGTAGATATTTACTTAGCTTAAATTAGTCTACATCTAAAACAGGTGGACATCAAATGAATATGTACATGAAGGTCTAATTAGCATGATGATTTCTATCAATAGTTCAAATGTTTATGATATAACTTCTTATATTTATTTATACTGATGAAGTATTTTGCATACGGGCGTAATTTTAACAATATAAGATACGATGATGACACTGTGCTGGTGGCTGTTAGGAAAAGAAAACTACAGGACCTCCGAGACAGGGTAGTAAAAGAAAGCGAGAAGAAAGAGCTAATCACCAACTGCAAGAAAAAAGAAAGTATGGTCATCAGCAAGAGTAAAGCCCAAAGCGCTAGCTACACATTGGATATGTCATCAAGCAAGTAAAGAGGTTGAAATAACTGAAAAGTGTTTTAAGAAAAATACGGATAATGGGACAACCGGAGAAATATGCCAAAAGCAAAACAATGCACCGATGAACAGTAAAACATCATTAAACACAAAGAAAAGAATACTGGATTGCAATGTGATATCCATCTTCATATAGGGAAAGTCTCCCAACGGATGAGGAAGAAAACTGGAGGAAACAGAAATGTGAATCGAGAGAAGAATAATGAGAATTCTGTAGACGAATCTAGTAACTAAAGAAAAATGGTAACAAAAGGAACACTTAATTTCAGAATCAAGAATATCTGTAATTTCTTGGACACTTAATCAGAATGGGAGGGGGCTTTGAAAAATTTAATCTCACAGAGCTTATCGAGTACTAGACAGATAATGGAAGTCAGTAAGTCAACTACCTGACGAGATTGTGTGAATATATGGCGCAAGTTGGGGAGCGCTTAGCAACCTCATTAAAATTGTAAGGACTACAAGGATAGGAAATTTAGGAGATGGTCGTGATACGTAGCCAAAGAAAATTTAGTATTTGAAGGAAATTGGTGTATACAAATTTTCACTTCCCCCTTTTACTACAGTCTCATAAATTACTGAATGCTAAAGACTAAAAAAAAAAAAATGAAAAAAAAAGTGAATCTCAAATATCTGTTGATTAGTCTGTGTGGAGGATGTATTTTCATTCTTTTTTATAAAGGTGTTAGTGCTAAGGGACATAAGACACCTCAGTGGACATTCGACATCGGGTTGACGATTCCTTGAACAATACTAATTGCGTCTTCTATTGAATAGGATAAAACTATGAATTTGATAACATATATAAAATTTTAACAGGGAAATCAAGTTTGCGTGGTGAATGATATCATTGCCGAAGTGATATTATTTTTCTTCTCTTTACGTAGAGACTATATATATTAACCGCTTTCGGATCCAAATACAAAGCGAGGGCCGTTTCACTTTTGTTGGAGGAACCCCATGTCTTCATGGGTGTAGCCGTATTCACCAGGCTTGGACAACTGCGGTCTGTTGTGACCATTTATGGCATTGCTTAAGATTTTAAATTCAATGTTGTTTTTTTTCTCGTACATTATGTCCTGCCATTTATCCATACACGGGGAGAGAGAGAGGAAATGGACTCATACATTCCCCAAGTGTATTTGAATGTCAGTTGATGTAATGAGTATAAAATTGGCTCTCCATTTACTCAAGCCGAGCTTCTTTTTTTCCATTACTCCCCCGTTGCTACGTTTATAGGTCACTGGGTACTTAATGTAAGTGGAGATTTTTTTTAACCAGTTTTTGGTAATATACTAAACCTACCGTATATATTTTTGTTACCCCACTTTATGTGTTACGCATTGTTTCTTTCTTTTTTTTTTTTTTTGGTTATGAGTGGCTTTTAATAAGTTGGCTTTTATTGCTCTAATAAAATTTGTGCCTCTGCGAAAATAATTTTATTTTTATGGCTATTGTTTTCAGATTATTAACTGAACTTGGATTTGTTTTCTTTTAGTTTCTTTTTTAATATATTTTCTTCGGTTCTTTCTTGCTTTGAAATAACGTTTATTACTTTTAGGTCACTAGACATGACTGACTACATTGTAAATGCTGGAAATTCTCCTCGTAGAAGAAGAGAGCAAGTGAAATGTGGTTCTATGTATGGCCACTGGAAATACCAAAGACTGAACATATAGGAAACAGTTAAATTGTAAGGAAAATTAAAACAAAAAGGATGCTTATACTTAGAATCAGAAATATTTTATATTTATAGATAATATGAACAATTCGGCAGAGGAGGGGCGTTTTCAACACTTGATAATTTTGCGGCAGTATGCGCTTAAATGTTTTGGTCAGTTTTGATGAACATTTATTTTCATGGTCAACAGAAACGAATTGTAAATATAGGACTACCTTACACTTAAATAAATTAATAGCAATAATAATCTTTATTAAGATTTTATTACAGGAAATATTAAGTTTTACGGAAACATTGGTGACAATTATGTATTTAGTTACATAACAAATAAATAAAAGTAATATAAATTTTGATGCTATATTCGATTTTTGTTAGGTACTTTTTTCTTTTGTTATTGCAGCATTTTAGAATATTTGGCTACAATGCCAATTTCCCTAAGTAGAACAAACTGGAGTTACTTCGTTTATACTTTGTTACTTCTCTTTTTCATTTGTTGTTTTCAGTTCGCTTTCTTCCAGTCATTTTAATAGGCAGTTGCGATATTCTAAAATTTATAATAATCTTATTCCATTTACAAATAAAGCTTGTAAAAAGGAATATTTTCAATTAATATACGACCAAAACTAACGTCATTTTGACAAAAAAAATAATGATTTAACTATAATTATGTAACAATAATGTAATGATATGACTCAGAGAAATCTACGGTTTATGTTACCTCATCCCATTGCATGGTTACTAACTATAAACCTAAAGTAAGCTTGAAATATTGTGTAATCGGCTCTATTTTTTCTTAAAATACTTGGATATGATAGGGAAAAAAAAAGCAATTTTCAATATTTGTTAATACGCCCCACCTCCGCCGAACCCATCATATATTTTTGGAAGATGGGCTCCGAGAATTTGACAGTCAGATAGCGTATTGAATGCAGGAGGGTGCAGAAGTAACAACACAAAACCTACCTAGTGAGTTGTAAATGTATGGCAGTAGAGGGATCAGGAGGAATAGTAAAACCACAAATCTTACTAAGAGCGAAAAGTGGCAGACATTTGTGGAGAAACGTAATCACCCAAGTCCAGAAGGGAGCTGTTATATAAAAGAAGTTTTAAATCAGATTGGATTAGTTGTTCAGATTTTGAAGATGACGTGTTTGCAGG
>CAHIKZ030000531.1:540000-550000 GCA_903632075.3 Acanthosepion pharaonis | reverse complement strand
AATAAATTATGCTTTTCCCTAATAAATTTATCTTACATACTATGGTAGGCGCAGCATTTTTTCTAAATGATTGCTACCATTTCAAGCTGCATTTTTATGATGTTTACTTAATCATAATTTTTATCGTACCTATATCACCATAAGAATTTAAAAAAATCAAACTGGATTTATCTGTTATAAATTGATTACGTAGTAATTCAAACATCTATGAATCTCATGGATTTCACTTGCAAATTCTATTCTGTTATAGTGCAATGCATTTTCAAATGAAGGGACCAAACCTATGTCGTTTACTATTAATTTTTTTTCTCTCCTAAAAAACTGCTCAGAGAACAAAGATATACCCCTTCTTGACTAAATAGAAATTATTTCAGCTTAATACTGTTTTTATGATGATATCATAACCATATTATATATATATATATATATATATATATATATATATATATATATAATATATAATGTATGTAAAAACACGGTGGGTGAAAAAAAACTGGGTAGCACAATTTTCAAAGAAATTGGTATCGGAGAAGAAAAAATTGAAAAAAAAAAAATAAACAGAAACCTCTGAACACATCTTCCAGTACCTTAAATTTCTGGTACAAAGAAAAAAACAGCGCGTTATAAGATAAACCCTGATGGTCCCATGTAGTGAAACCTAAGTAGGTAGTATATATATATATATATATATATATATATATATAATTATTCTATTAAAATGTGAAGCATCATTGACAAATATTTTATCAGCTCTCCTCTACTGCTTCAGCATAATTATATTCATTATTGTAGAAATTATGAACATGGGTATCAAAAAGACAGAAGAAATATATATACTAACAAACTAAGCTCATAGACCTTACCTAATATTTGCTGATCAAATCAAACTTTCGTTTATAAATTCTAACTTTTAATTTCAACTTTTAATTCATTTCTGAATTGATAATATTTTTTAGAGTTTTAGCTGCCAAATAATTGGCTATAAGGTTAATATATTTAGTGGTTACAAATGTGTAGTCAGCACTGGAAATATAGCTGTCTGGGCAAATTAATGTCTTATTATGAAAATGTGCCCCTCGGTAGAGATCGAACCTGAATACGCATAAGATTTATACTAATGAGAAAAATGTCTGATTTTTCTTATCATTTCCCCCCAAGAAAAACAATAAATCCACTAAGAGCCAGTGGGTTATTCAGTGTTACCGAATATGAGAAAACTACTATTAAGGAGAGAGAACTATAAACAAACACTAATTAAAAAGCAGAAGATAACGATTGACATTGCATTTGGATATTTGAAGATCAAGTTTGACTGGAAAACAACAATCCGAATGAGAGATTCAAAAGCAAAAAGTGCCAAAGAAGAAACATTTAGCATAAAACTTACATTTACATATAGACTCTCCAACCTTAAAATGGTGAGCCTTTTGGCGCTAATCTTGTATTGCTCTTAAATTCATAAATTTGAAGTACTATAGAGGAAAGTCCATCTGAGAAATTACCATGAAAATATTTATCGAAAAGGCAAAGGAAATCTATGTTACGGCGGTGAAAAAGTGACTGAAGCCGTGTTGCCATGTTAGTACCAATAACATTGCAAATTCTTTTTTTTTAATTTTCTCTTGAGCCGGTAATGTAGCTCGAGCACCAGACCAGATGCGGCAACAATATCGAAAGCAAGGACGAATGGTAGACTTATAAATATGTGAGATAGATATTGTTGGGAAGAACTATCTGGCACACGAAACGCAGGGAATCATTATGTGTTTTATACATCCATACATACGTGTGTGTGTGTTTGTCTTAATTTTTGTCTGACATCAATCTATATATAAAATACTGACCAGGCCTGAGATGTCCTTGTGGAAATGAGATGAAAGATATTTCCAAAAAATTGCTTAGCGACATTTTTTTATACGAAATTTAATCTTTATGACTTGAACTTGCCTTAAGAAATAAATCAGTAATGGCGACACAATTCAAGCAACCATATCTCTCAAAATCCTAGTCTTGGAATCTTGCTAAGTAGAGATGAAAATACATCATTTGCGTTTTGGAATATATACTCCTCTAAAAGGGAACGAATCCTATTTTTGAATAAGGGTACATTGTAGCTTACGTAATCCGCTGAACACGTGCGAAAGAAATAAATCATCTGCAAATATTTACGATATCAATTTTTATATCGAATAGTTATTTTAGTTCCTGTTCAAGAATAATAATTTAGCTGCTTAAACGCGGTTAAATTTTACGCCACTTCAAACTTCATTGGTTTAACACTTAATAAAATGACACCACCATTCAAGAAATAGAAATTATGTGAAATTTATACTTGCATTCTTTTTCTTTTTTTTTCTTTTTTTTTTGTATATGACTTGTTGGCATTCGTGTATCTCTGAAATAATTGTACAAAATTGTATAAGAATTCAAAGTTCAATTCTAAACTTAAGTGAACATCGATTTATGAAGATGAAAGCTTCTGCCTTCAATACTAAAAAATCAATGATTATTCCATATTTAAGGGTGGTTTATATACAGAATTTAAATCTTGAAGCCGTATTTCTAATGAGCTAAAATCATAATTTCTTTTTTATATAAAATATATGATTGCTACCCAAAGTAATTCAGCCAACACCCAGAGAGAAATACCTCTGTTTATAGTCAACATTTTTTCTGATTCCAAGCCAAATAGATTCATATTTAATGCCATGTCTCTTCTATATGTATGAGATCATATCCCTCCAAACCTACCTCTTCTTTAATTTTTGCGAATTACGATGACATTTTGAGAAATATAATTAAGTAAATTTCTTCTCTAGAGTTTCGAATCCGGAGTTTTTCAACTTTTAAAGCACTTGAAACTCTATTGAATTTTAAACCCATGACTATAACGAATACATGTCTTTTCTTGTTGCATTTGTGCGAAAGCGAACACAGCAAGCTGACCCAGAATTTGAATTTGCCTCACCGATCTTACATTCTTTAGTTATCCGTTACAGATCCTGTAGGTCGTTAGAACTTACTGTATACAAATATTAGAGCGATTTTTACAAAGTTTGGTTGGATAGATCATTTCTTTCTAAATCGACAGTGTTCAACTAAGATCGACTTTAGTAATTGTGTTGTTCCTATTTTCAGCTCTAGAGTCACTTGCCGCCTAGAAAATCAGCGTTTGACATCAGGCTTGATATCTTTTCATGAATCTGGTGAGATTTACAACAAATTTGGCCCTGTCTAATGAAATCATTTATTGTTGAATTTGATGTTAAATTTACAGTAATGGCGGCTTATTTTGAAATCGTTATCACTCTTGCGCGTGAAGTTAACAGTTTGAAGTAGACACTACCTATTTTGACTGTAATTCGGTTTATGCAACTAAATGAAGAGTTACTTTTGTACAATTTTATTTGGGCATCGAAAATATTCTCAAAATAGGAAGTTATTAAACGCTTTTATCAATTTTTCAGATATTTTGTGATAATGTGAAGTTGTTCTGGTTATGGGATCAGGTTAACTTATGACATCACAAGAGACTCGGAGCAAATGGCGAATACGTTATTTGTCAAAGAGAGAAAATCAGCTTACCGCAAAAATCAGCTCTTTTTTCATGCATTAGCGCGAATGTCGGCTTCTAAGACTGATGTGAAATACCAAACTGTCTCACCTACAAAGGAAGCCTACAGTGAGTGGCCGACGAAGCAGAGAAAAGGACAAATTGTAAGACAGCTACGGATTTTTATTGCCTAAAGCAAACAATAGAATGTATCTTGCGTGTAAGTGGACACTTTTTGTCGACTGATTTTTCACGGGCGTTGAATTAGAGTAACATTGTAAGAAATGAACATACTTTATCGCTATTTCCCTGGCTAGTAGACTCCAGCAGAACTGACCATTTAAACTGAGACCTGCAATGCCATGCACGTGAGGCTGTAATACACTCATTCCGTTTGTATTCCATTAGTAAGAAGTAATTTCCACGCGAACTGATTCTTCGCAAAAACCTACTGCTTTGTAGAACAGATGCTCGGCAGGATGTTTGCCGCATCACAACAATCATAATATTTTAAGTGCCGGATTAACCGTTATCTTTCCTACTTAACCTCCTAAACTACACTTTCTGCCTTCTCTTTCATTAATACAACACTATATATTATGAAATGGACAAATGTCTTAAAATAATTCTCGGACTTTGTCAATTCCATAATGCGTGACGTCATTCTTTTTTACATTTGGATACGCATCGAGCAGATATGAATGCACGAGAAAATCATGGAGAATTATAGTTTAAATACAGTAAAATCGACATTGCTAACCGAAACGCTCCTCTGTGGCTCAATCGGTAAATGCACGTCAGGCTATACCCATCATCTGACAATCGATCACGCAAGTTAACCTTTCCAGATAGGATAAAACGAGACACATTGATCCCTAAGGAAGATCTTTTAGGAGCTATGACGGATAGGGAATACTGGAAAGGTGTAGTGAGTTCAATCTCGGCTGAGGCCGCAGGATGATGATGATATGACGGTTCCGTATAGGATACAGGTTCGATTCCTGACGGAGGACGCATATTTTCTATTAAAATTTCTTGGACGTCCAGGCCGGTAAATGTCGTTAATACTGTTTATTATAAACAGAGCATTTACTTAAATATTTCTATCTATAAAAAGAACGTATAAACATAAAAAATGTCTTTTAAAACAACACTATAATTAAACCGTGTATCTCGAGTAGAGCTTCAGCCTTGTATTGTTTGAGCATTAGCATTATAATCTTCTGATGAATTTGTCCGAATTTAAAATCTCTGCCCTATGGACAGATGTACTTAAACACACACATCATATACAGAGTGTAATGGATAAAATGGCGTCTAAATTACTTTAAATTGAAAATGATACTGAAATCTCATGTTAACAGATATACAGGGTGCAATGGGTAAATTTTCGCCATTTTATATTTTAATTTGGCGCATGTGAATTATTTGTTTGTGATTTTGTCGACTGCACAGTATAGTAAGGTCAGATGGGCACTGTCTGTGAGGAAAGAAGCACCATGAGGCAATTCACTCCGATAGAAATTTGGAAACGGCATGCTGTAGAGCTTAGCATTCGCGCCGGAAGCTCCAATGCGAAAATTTCCGAGTGTTTGTGTGTGTATATCATATCTTAGGAGAGTGCAGAGAGTTGGATGATATATCCAGTCATCACCAGTTTGTTTGGAGAGATTACTAGTGATTTAGTCGATATGCCTCCATTCCTCTTCCCACAGTGATTCAGATTCAACATGGAGGCCTACATCTGGAAACGAGTATCAAAAGCGTGGCTTATGGAAGATCGTATGTCTGGCAATATTACTCTGAACCATGCCACACAAGCAGGAGAACCAAATCATGCCTGTCAGACAATTTCTGCAACCATATCACCCCTTACATCTGGCCAGAGAATTCTGCAGACTGCAACCCTTTGATTATTATGTGTGGAGCGTAGTTGAGCGAGAGACTAACAGAACTTCTTGTAACACCAAAAGGCACGGATTACGGAAGCGTTAACCAGTTTGAACAAGGATATAGCCTAGAGGATTTGCAGAGGATTCCGAACTCGTCTGGAGGCAGTGTTTGAAGCTAATGTTGATTTTACTGAAGAAATTCTCTCTCTATTATTTCAAGATTTCTTTGTGTAATTTTGGTAAATATATGTGTTAAAATGAGATGTCAGTGTTGTTTCATTTTTTTCGTAATTTAGCCTTTAATTCATCCATCGCACACTGTATTTACTAAAATTATATATATATATATATGCGTGTGTGTTTTAGGATGTATAATAGTACTCGAATCACCAGTGGAGATGATGAAACAAAATGTGAACGCCATAAAGCACGCATTTCGCTTACATCTGTTGATCACTGCCTCTTCGTTCCTGTGTGTAAGGAAAACCCATTGGGATTTTGATAAGAGCAGCAATAAATTAAATTAATTTATCAACTCTGACTGCATTATGCAGAATTTTTACTTTCTTGATTGTTCGTATAATATATATATATATATATATATATATATATATATATATATATATATATATATATATTGCTATTGGTCAGAGTTGAATTAAACCAGGAAACAATAGTATTAAACTGTTGCTGAATGCATTTATAAAGAAAATAAATTAAAAAAAATAAAATACGCAGCTTTAAATCTGAAAAAAAAAGATAGATCAGCCGATTACGCTACCTTGGTTTCATCATTTCGGTATCTACAGGCGAGGTTTAGTTTAAATATTAAAGTGTTAACAAATTACTTAATTTCTTAACACTTTAATATTTAAACGAAATAAAGAAATGCGCAACGCGAAGCCTAATAGAAGTGGAGGAGAAAAGCAAGGGTATTGAAATTGTATCAGAGTGGATTTGTATGAAATGTACATGTTTTTATCCTGATTCAAATGAACTCAAAATGTATTTTTTGTGTGTGTAAGCATCGTGTCATTAATTCTGATCTTTCATTCAGAAGGTTTTTCAGGTCCGGAAATCTTATTGTTAAATTTTCTTCTTGGAAAAGATTGCAGATATTATTATGATTGTACGTCTGGTTTTTTCATTATTTCCCAGTTTACAATTGGATCTTTCTTGTTTTGTTTTTTTTTTGATTTTTTTTTTTTTGTAAATTTCAATTTCAATTTCCATACATGACTGACTAGTCTAGAGGAATTAGTAAGTCTTTCTATATTGAATGATGACTTGTGATTATATTAAATCGTTTGAATATGCCTTCAGTACATCCTATGTAAATTTTGGTCTGGCCCTTTGTATTTTTTAATTATCAATAATAACATACTTCTTCCCTTCTATTACTTTACGTGTTGTGCATTTATTTATTCATTCATTTTAAACAATAAAGCGTTAGAAAATTATTCGTCTAGGATCGTCAGAAGATTCCGAAAGTTTGAAAACAAGCTAGTGTGATCGGCTGATCTCATAATTTTTCAAATATATATATATATATATATATATATATATCCAAAATCAGATTAACTAAAGGGACTGGACCACATGTGGCAGGATCCTAAGCCAAGGATCCGGTGTGCGTACCAGTAATCATCTCGCTACCCACTAGAACAAATACTAAGTCCGTTTCATTTGTATAATCAATCGAGGAAGATAAAGAAAAAAAGTATTTCCTTGATACAGTCTATGATTTCGCGTTGAGGTCGAAAGGCCTAAAGCCTGCGGCGACACGGAATGCAATAGTATTATTTGAGAGTCAAACTAATCTCTCTGAAATTAGAAAAATGATAACAACGAAAATTATCAGCTATTTGAAATTACCCCATAAAATATCTATTTCAGTACTGATACACATGCATACACATAAAATACTTACGAACATTTGAATGGCATAACAACACCTGTTATAATATATCTGGTGAATGATCATTTATTTATTGACATATTTGTTATCAAAAAAACTTTGAAGAAAATTATGCATTTATGTGCTTGTTTTTTTTTTTTTTTGGCTGGGGGGTTCTAAAAGAAGAAATATCGCTCTGTTATGTGCAACTTTGCTGAGAAACGCAACCAACAATTTAGCATGGATGTATTCTTTTCGTAAAACCACATTTAGAGAGAAAACATGAAAGAAATAAGAGAAAATAAAAAGAATTTTTTTTTCTTCTAAAGCAACCTTTCACGCATGACTCGACAGACAAAGCTGGAAAAGGGGTCCCAACCGATTTTCAAGTGAGTTCTGTTTGTAACTGAAACCAAAACCAAAGTATAGATTTACGCACCCGTCTTGTATGCTATCAAGGATAACAATAGGTTTCGATTTTATGGGTCAACTTTATTTATATAATACATTATAAGGAGTTTAGTACTTGAACATTCAAGAGAGATTTTTACACCGAGTTCGTATATCTATACAAATATATATTCAGATATTCGGCAATAGTTTGCATCAACTTAGACAATGAAAATAAATGTGATGCTTTTATTTTGTGTGTTGTAGACATTGATATGGAATTTATGTGAGTTTTACATTATTTCCCTAATATAAGAAATATAATATCCCCCTATCTGTGATTTTTCTAATATTTTCATTACATTACGCAACAAATGACAATAAAAAATGTAACTTATTTTCTTTCCCTTCTGTAATTTTTAAACAACAATGATTAAATACCTGAGTATGGAGTGCTTTCCAAAGTATATGAACAATATTAAACTTTAAGAAATTGCTGCAAACTTATCATAAATTATACCACAGTTACAATAAATTAAATAATCAAAATACAAAACAATGAGTTTCGATGTCAGAGCAGTGACTTCTTGGTTTGGGAAGCGATCGCGTCGTGCGTCTCTGTTGGAAAACAGCGGTAAACCATATCGCGTGCTGACTCAATCTTTGTGCGGAAGAGTGAGTGGACGGACCAACATCGGATGCCGTCGATGCTTGTGATAGCCCAAAATCACAAGACATCGTGACCGAGTGTTTAAGCGTACTGGCTTTGTTCAAACTGTTGATTATGCCAGATCATGCAGTCTCTATTAGAAAAGTTACCTAAGTTCAACATTAGTATAAATTAAAATTTGGTACTGTGAATGTGGGACAAAAACAAATGAGACTGAACAGGAATTTACAACAAAGATTACCTAGCCACCCTACCAGATGAGTGTGAACAGAAAATGTGTAGCCCGTCTCTATCTCTCTCTCTCTCTCTATATATATATATATATATATATATATATATATATATATATATAAGGGAGATGTTTCATTGAATAATTTAGCTAAGTTTAGTTTAATGTTTATCAATTTAATCCTTTGATATTCACAGACAAGATTTTTGGTGTCATTATTAAAGAAGGAGAGAAAATTACTATGTTACTATGTTATATATACGTATGTGTATATTTCTGAGATGAGGCATTATGTACAATATTTACATTATTCGGACTATTGTCGTCATTTTTGTCGCCATATTTATTACAACGTTTCGGCCGTTGTACTCTTCGGCCTTCTTCAGTTGGTCTGAATGTCGGACTGAACCCTGAAGCCAAAACTTGTCATATCGGTTTTTTGAAGGATCTCTTCTTCAGGTGCCATTTTGGGAATCATGTTTTTTTTTTTTTTTTGCTTTTTAGAAATGAAACCCATTTACCAATTCTGTTTTTATTTTTTATTCTTCTAATGTATGAATACAATAGTATTGAAATTAGAATCCCCGAAATATAAAATCTATTCCACACTAAACAAACTTCTATGAATCAAACTTATAATTACCATGAAGGAAAAATGATAACTTAAAATCGTAATTTGAACCCCTATTGGTACCATAACGCATATTAATAAACTTATCATTACTAATAAGATAGAAATACTATACAAGGATCTTCGAAAATTACTAACGAGCCCAAAACTGAATAAACCATTAGAAAAATAAAAGACCGCAAATCATTGGGAGCAAAAATATCAAAAATGCCTACACTTATCTACCAGATATTCAATACAATCAGTCAAATTATGAAATAAATTATTTTTACTGATATCTTCATCCATAACGGAAAGAGCAATAATAGTTTGTGAACTTGAAAACCTATTTTCCTGAAACATACTTCACACATTTTGTTTTTATGAATATCAACTGACCGTAGTACTGGCTATTTGCTCAGTGAATAGTGGGTGTTTCTATATAAGGAAATGGCTAATATTATCATTACCGTCAATTTATTCGAAAAATTAAAAGTTTAAGAATTATGCCGATAAAAAAAGCAATCACCATAAATCCACGCCAAATCAACTACTGCAGTGAATGCCAAAACATACAAAATAACTATCCTTCATAATTCAACATAGCACATTTAATATCCTCTCGAATCTCCATATTTTATAATGAAATCAAATACATAAAACATATATTAATTAACAATAATTTCCCACATCACATAAATGATAAGCAAACTTATATAAAAAATAACGCAAATAATAACAATATAAAAAAAAAACTTG
>CAHIKZ030000531.1:482500-530000 GCA_903632075.3 Acanthosepion pharaonis | reverse complement strand
AGGAAACATTGCTACGTAACCCATCTCTAGAAGGAACATTTTTCGACAAATAACTTTCTGAGGATTTCATTATATAACATATATTATATAATAATAATAATATATTAATAAGATAATGTACTATATCTCTAAAGAATATAGTATGATAATTTTATATTTTTGTATATTAAACTAATATACTGTGTTATGATATGTTTTATCGGATAAGAATACATTAAAAACAGTATATTTTCATAATATTATGAATCTATATTTTGACATAATAAGATTAGTATTGCATAACAACAAAAATCACTTCCTTCTTGGGATGAAGCTTGCTATGTTGGTACCTTTTCAATATTCTTCTTTAAGTTACCTTCGTTATATATATATATATATATATATATATATAAAACAAATAGGCACAGTTTATCACACTAACACTTTATTCAATAGAGAATGAGATATAGAGATGAAGAATAAATAAATTCTGATATTTTTAATTCTGATTGGTTAATTATGTTTCACGCGTATTCGACTTGATAAACAAACGTAGTATAATTTGTGGCGTTTCGAATTCACGGAGAGACAACATGTTCATGCGAAGTTTCAAAAACTAAACGTACTCCAAACATAACGTTCTTCTTTTTTATATTTCATTCTCTGATGAAGCTTTACTAAGAGTGAAACATGTTAGATTGATAAACATTTCCTATTTCGCCTTTATCATTTGTCGGATTCCGATCCATATCTGATCCCAACTCATATATATTACAGTGCCGAAAAGAGTTCGCACTTTACTCAGGACTTAATACAAAAAAAAGTATTTGCAATCCAAGGATGAATTGTGTTATGCCGAACAAAAAATAAAAACAGTTTTAAGTTTGCTATGAACTGAACTACATAATAAAAACGATTCATTTTCACTCGATATACTAAATGTTTTGCAATAACTTTATTTCAAAATAGACAAAGGAATTTGCATGATTATATTCATTTGATAATGTACGCCGACATTTTCTGCTGTACTGAAAATGTGGTTGTTCTATTGTAGATTACACCTGCTATGAAATTATCCTGAGACCGTTGCATGTAATGTGGAGTGACGAATACTTCAACATTTTCATTGCTCATTCATATACATTTTATAGTTCATCAATATAAAAGCACCGGACGTGAACAGTATTCAAAATTTCAATTTATGACTAAACTAAAATGAGACAACGCTGTTGTGTCGAGAAATAAAACTTTCAGTATATTTGTTTGCATTTAATTTTGTGGCAGACAAATTTAAAAGTAACACACACACACACACACACACACACACACACACACACATATATATATATATATATATATATATATATATATAGTGAACATTGAAGTCAACACGTAGTGGCGGCAGCCTGTTCTATGCCTATGCGCCATCGTCAGCCTGAAGATTGCGTATAAGCATTAAACAGACTGTCTCTTCTGGGTGTTGACTTCAATGACCACCCCTACACACACACACACACACACACACACACACACACACACACACACACATATATATATATATATATATATATATATATATATATATATATATATATATAATTAGAACAAATGTTTAAATTCAAGCCTTAAAATGTAACGAAATGTAGACGTTTTAATCACCCACCGCTATATCCTTTATTAAATTTTATCCATTTATTTTTACGTTATGATGGAAAACCTCTGATCTCTATGCAAACGCTAAAAAGTAACTTAAACGCTATTGATAAACTTTCAGTTTTTTGGGGGTTTATTTTTGCTATTGTCAGGCCAGTAGTTACGAATGTCCCGTGTCCCTCATAATAATCTCATTTTATCCATTTCCTCACATTCGGACATAGATACCCAATCTTATCTTTCCAGCCGTAGTCTTGTGACTGAAGTTTTTTGCCGTTCTTCAATGACTTTTCTCCAGACAGAACATTGCTCGCCTGCCCATACTCTACCGTTATGCTTGTGACAAATATTCAGACGGGCTTTATTCCTTGATTGCTCCACTCCATACATACACAGCTAAGGCACAATTGGCCACGTCGACTGAATTGACTTTAATTTCTTTAATATTCGATTTGTAAGGATTAAGTCCACTCAGACAGCTTCTTCCCTGGAACTATTGCAAAGTGGAAAAGATTCCCAAAAGAGTTCATTCTTGATCAATACAATCTGAATTTCTTCGAGGGTTAACTGCTATACAATCTATATGCCATCATAATAGGCAACATTTTCTCTTTCCTTATATTTTGCTACATCTTAATTCAGTAACCCTCTACATTGAGTAAAACTTAGGTCTTGAATCGAATGACCAATAGTATGAGTCACGTCTGCAAATATTCTGCTTCATACTTTTCTGTAAATGAGGTAGCATTCAGTTATTTTTGTCATGACATAATTTTTTAATCATTTTGAGAAGAAAGCTGTCTATATAAATATTTCATTGTCTGAATTACATCAAACAGAAAATAAATCAACAAATGCCTATGGGATTTATGTTGAAAATATTTTTGTTATAAAATACCAGAAGTTACGTTTCGTACATGCAAATTTCAGGACATCTTAAGAATATGCACAAGTGAATGAGTATATTTAATATTCATTTAATTAATGTTATGTTGCGCGAAATCAGCTAAGCGTGACTAATATGGTCTATTGATTCTTTAATAATTACAAACACAGACAAGAAAAAAAAACATTGCATTCTGTTTTACACTATTTTTGTGTTTATTTATTCATCTGGTTTCTTTTCTTGGGTTGGGTATGTGTTGAAAAAGATTAAAGCCACTATCAAATTGTTTAAACAAGAATTGAAACTCGTTTTATAGCAATATCTGATGTGAATTCATCCGTGTACTTGTTAAAATTCATAATTTATATGCATCTCATATAATAAATTTAAAAGAAAATACAGAAATTCCTGCGTAGATGCCTGACGAAATTATTGAAAAATTCTTAAAATATAACATGTGTAAATTGAATGCATGATTAGTATATTTGATTATTGTTTTTAACTTTTCCATTTTTAAGTGAATTCTGAAATTTGCTGTGGAATATTTGTTCTGTACTCTTGAAATGTCACTAGGGACACAGAATATCATCAGTGCGATTCAACAATAAAAAAACTGACAAACGAGAATAATTTCAACATTCGTATGGTTAACAAAAATTCCATTTAATTTGTATGATTAACAAAAATTCCATTTTAATTCCCGCTACACAGTTCTAACTAATGTCTTTAATTTTGTAATTAAATTAAAGACATTAGTTCCATAACTAATGTCTTTAATTTAATTACAAAATTAAATTCGGGGCTTTTAGCTTTTATTTTTGAAACATGGTTAGAACTGTGTAGCGGAAAAAACATATTTTAAATCAATTAATTTATAATATTAATGCTCTGTAAATTTACATTGAGCACTATTTTGTAAAAATAAAAATATCTATAAGAACACTGGATTATATATCTTACTGTTCTTTCTTTTTATTTATATATGCATATATATATATATATATATAATGTGTGTGTGTGCATGCAAATAATGGATAAATTGGACTAATGTTGAATCTGAAAATTCCCACCAACCACTACACAAAATGATTTAGAACCAATATAGTCAGTTATTAATATAAAACTATTTTTCCATATATATTTTTGAAAATGAAAAGACTTTGCAATCTTCCCTATGTCTGTCCCCATCAGAGTTATTTGTCCTTTCACATATTTCATATTTTGGAAAATGAAAATATTTGTACATGAATATTCCCTATAACTGTCCACATCAGAGTTATTTAGTCCTTTCACATAATCTCTAATATGATGAAATCCATAGAACAAACCAGGCCTCAACAACTTGGAAATGGCATCAATAAATGGGAACCAAAAAGTAAGAACGTCTCTGAATGACAAATCTATCTTTAAACATAGACGTGTATTTCGTTAAAACGTCAACCCACATCATGTCCAATCACAGAACTTGTGGAGTCTATGAGGGAAGAATGTGTAAATCATTTCTCAACTATCTCATGAATCATAGATGTACTGTTAAAATATTATCCTAGGAAATATTCTTCAAATTGGACACTGTCTCCAAACGCCGAAAGGCTTGACATCTCTTAGAATAATCAGCTGATTCCATAGGAGCATTTCGGATATAACGAAAAAATATTGATGCAATTTGGGAGGTATTTGATTCCGACAGGTAAATGATGCCCTCATTCTTCAGTAAAGTGGGAGATCAAAATGTTTGCAAAGACATTCCATTAACTCGTGATACAACATGAATTTCCATGGGAAAGTATCTAGAGTGTTATTATACGTGAACCAAAGAGGGAGATTAAACCATACATGAAAAATGTGAAGTTTAATAAAGACAAATTCACTATATTCTAGTTATGCTGTGAGCTAGAAATGGTCACATCAGAATATAGAAAATGCAGAAGTTTAAATATTTAAGTCGTTTCATAAGAAACGGAATATGTGATGCCGAATTCCAAAAACGCATTGGATTAGCGAAGGATTTCTTCCAGAGGTTATTTGATTGATTTGATTTTATTCATTTTTTTTTATTTTTTTATTTTTTTATTTTACGCCTTATTAAACTTTTTGGGCTATTTAAAGCCACAAACTATTTTTAGATTGTAAGAATTAGTTGAAAATAATATTTACTTACTGATACAAATCATACTAATTATCCCATTCCTGGTGGAGTGAGAAAAGTTGGATGGTTACCTTTTACAAAGTTATTTGCATGAACCTGACTGAAATTTGAACTAGGTTGTCCAATTTTCAATTTCGAGCCGTTATACATCACACCACCTGCACATCCAAGATTACTGGTATTCTTAAACGATCTCCTACCGTCGATATTTCTTAACTTCGTTGATTTTATGAGAGACAATCTTTCCGTGTGATATGCTCATAAGCCTACAAAGGTTAAATATAGATAGAAAAAAATCGTTAAGAAAAGAAAGGTGTGCGCAACTACTATGTAATATCTATCACCCGTTTGGCCAGTGAATACTGACAATTTTCTCACAGATGAAAATGAGATTTGAGACATCAGAGATGAGTTTCTACGGAAAGATGCTAAAAAAGACGAAGGGAATAATAAATGAGCAACACGGAAGTCTTAAGATTTCAATCAGAAAATGATTAAAATTTTTGGAAAACCTAATGCGGAAGAGTGTTTTGTAGAAATTAACACTCATAGGGCATTAGTCAGTTATGTGCCATACGTGATACACGCTTAGGCGATCATGCATCTTTCGATACATGATGATGAGGCATATTTTTCTCGCACTAAGTTCTCATTTTTTGAGCGGTATACCAGTTGCCATCCAAGGCTACCAAACTCGGTCTGTCTTGCTATTTACCCATAGCTGGAGGGAGACGAACAGGATTCATACCTTTCCCAAGTTTATTAGCACATAAGTGAATGCAATGGATTCGAACTGGAATTCAAACACGACTCTCTTATTCCTCAGTCCGAGCCACTATCCATTAACCCACCGTATAGTGAAGGCAATAAGGGAAGAGGCAACCAGTGAATAAACTACATCTTATCTATGTAAATTGATGGCAGAGCAGAGATTTTGAGCTATAAATGTAGAGGAAGATGTTGAAAGCAGTTTTCACCCACGTCCTGAAACGACACAATTTATAAAAGAATAATAATGATAATAATAATATGTACATCTATTCATGAAGGTAAATTCTATGCATGTAAACGTTATAATCAATATAAAGAGAAAGGCAGCTGACTGTTGATATATTAACATAAGCTATTCATTGTCAGTCAAACGAATGAACCAGTTTCATGGTTAATTCTAAAGGTGTAAGAATGCATTTTTATTAATAAATATGAGTTAGAATATGAGAATGTTTTCTTTTGGTTGACATCCAAATCAGGTCAGCAACAAGTCCTCTAACATTACCAGTAATACACCAAAGACTACGATAAAAGTTAAATTGACAGAGATACAGAACTTATAATCAATATGTACATGAAGTCCACAAAAAATGATATCAATTTGTAGCCAATAATAACATATTCCATTCATGTTCAAATGATCTCGAATCTTAACAAAATGTGAAAATCTAACTACATGAACTGTGCGGAATTATTGCAACGAGAACTTAACGGGAATGAGGATCGGTCGTGCCAGTGATAATGACAATACAGTGAAACTTCAGTTCATGAATTTAATTCTTTCCTGAAGGCCATTCGTTACGCGAAATGTTCGTAAACCGAAACTATTTTTCTAACAGGAATCAATGTAGAAAAAAAGTTACAGTACAATGAGACTAGAAAAGAAAAGCACGCCACGATACACGAATGTATACAACACAGCGGTCGAGTGAGAATTGATTCCGTTCGGTTTAACTCAGTTCAGCAATGTTGTTGAAAAAAGAAATTTTGTTCGATAACCGGGGCATATTCCTCTCGAATTTTCAGTTCGAAAACCGTTTTGTTAGACACGTGAGACAATCGAGAATCGATGTTGCACTATATACTGTTGAAATGGCCACTACGTTCACCTGTCTTGACACCATGGGATTTTTTCTATGGCGCTATGTCAATATCTCCGCTTTCTACAAGTCTAGAAGAACTTAAGCGTAGAATCATTGACGCACTGGAGAATGTCACCCAAGACATTCTGCAACGTGTTTGGCAGGAACTTGACTACCGACTTGATGTGCTTCGTGTCACAGGTGTCGCCTATTGAACATTTGTAAATCTTTGTGAAATCGGTTATAAAATCTACATCCCTTTGAATATGTTATTCGAAATTTGATAGACAAATATTGTATTGTTGAACATGAAGCTTGTTTAATTTCGTTTGGCTCGGGCATGTAGTTTTTCAGATATTCACATTTGAAATTTTGTCAAATTAGGTCGGGGGTGACACGCTGTATTATCCGACTTCTCTGTTCATAGTGCCTTTAGATACTGATAAAATCGATAGTCTGTTCATGCTAGGAGTTTTTGTTTAGTGGGTTTTTAGACTATGTAGTTTCATGGTGGATATTCTCGTCCCACGACACACCGTTTTTGAAATCAGTGGCCCTAGAAGTGCGCAGTCTGCCTTAACGTTTAACCCATATCAGGTGGCGAGAAGCAATGGCTTCATACACTCCCTAAGTATATTTGAAAGGCAGAATTTGAACTCCGTACGCGGTTTCCCTTTATTCACGCAAAAAAAAAAAAACACACAAAAAAAAAAACAAACTGCTAGACTACATGCATATGCATTTTGTATTATAGTACTTATAAAATTACTGAGGCATTATTAAAACCGACATATATATTTTGGATGGGACGTGATGTTTCCAAAAGGCGATATTGAAGTGCATTCGGTTATAATCAAAATATTTTCTATTCAATGCCGTATGTATATCCGGTTCATTGATACTTCTAGAAATATATTCAAGAATGATATTCATTTATTTAATAAAAAAAAAATAACTCTTTGAATGTTTCTTTGAAAAAAAATATTCACATCGCAAAAGATTAAGAATTGAAAAACGATAAAACACCCTCATATTTTAATTAATATAAATACATTCTGGTTCAGTCGTTTGACTGACAATGAATAAACTTATATCTATATATCAGCAATCACTTACAGTCAGCTGCATTGCTCTTTATATTGATTATAACGTTTACACACATAGGATTTTAGTGAAATGAATTTTACATGAATTTAGGTATCGAAAAAATATTGGTCACCAACAATTTCTGAATAGAATGACGTAAACGACAAAGTGGTCTCGTAAAATTTTATACTTAGGGAATAGATTGAAGGTATAATATAAAACAAAGTATAACCTACTTAGCCAGCTTGATTAAATGGACAACAGAGCGGCGTTTAGGAGAGAAAACAAAAGGGCAAAATTTATTAAGAGCTACAAATGACAGGAAATTGTGAAGTATGATGATCGCCAACGTCTTGAATGAACACAACAGCTAGACGAAAATGAAGCCCCAGTAAGAAGAATATCATTTATGGAGCCGTTGCGATGTTATCGTTTTTAATAGATTTGAAATATTAAATTCAATTTTAACTAACAGTACCGGTGAAAATTTCACGGCGTTGCTATTTGAATTTCCTGATGAATCCTAATACTTTATTTAATGATTGTAAAAGATCGTTCGAGTTTCACGACTATAAAATGTCTCTGGAAATCCGCTATTGCATCGTTAAATATTTAAACATAAGAACATTCAAAAATAATGTTAGAATAGCAGAGGAAACTAAAACTGAAAATATTCAATATTGACAATTGAAGTAATGTGTACTTTTTTCACCTCCTTTGTCTTACATTTATTTATTTCCTTCAATTATTTTCGTTCTTAAATTTCCTCACGACAACCAACCATATTCTCTGATATAAGTTTTTTGTCTTTCTTGCCTCGCAATCAAAACGGAATCATCCATTATTTTCTGATATAAAAACAGGGCGTGAAATTAATAGATACTCACCATAAAACGTGTTTTATATTGTCACTTGTAACAACACACACACACACACACACACACACACACACACACACACACACACACATATATATATATATATATATATATATATATATCGAGAGAGAGAGAGAGAGACAGACAGACAGACAGACAGACATACATTCGACATTGGTTGATTACAGTTTCTCAGTGTTTTGCCAACTAGAATTAAACAAAAGAGTTCGGGATCGGTTCAAACATTTATAATACTCTGGGTGTTCTTGTCACCACCGTATAAATTGAAAACGTATTTAAAATCTGAATTCACTAGCAAAAAATTATGTTGATCTTTCGATAATTGTTCATGTAATGCTGATGTTAGACTCTTTTCTTATGAATCCTTCTGAGGTTTATATGTTATTAAGTGAATGAAAATAAGCATGTAAGAGAAGGAAGTCATCAACCACGATATAGAAAATATTCCGTTTTAGACATATGCTACGCGTACAATCCTGACATTAATTTTCTGGGCTTAACAAAGAGAATGACTAAGCTCTTGGTGTGTGTAGGACCGAGTTCACATTATTTTGAGAACTTTGCTTTACGTAGTCCAACTAATTCTGGAAGAAGGTTCAAAAACTGGCACATAGTGAGCAACAAACTCGGTAAACGAGGGAACTGCCTTTTGATGTCATCTTAGTAACTCTACAGTTATTTGAATGGTATATTATGAGAATGGCATTGACATTAGTAGTAAAAATTAGTATAATCCTAAGTTGCTTATAAGAAAAAAAATCGTGCATTACTCAAATGAGTAGATCAACAGCGAATTTGTTCTCTAAATACAGGGCTACCAGAGATTTTGCTAATGCCCTTTTCACTACTACATTTGACATGAGTTGTAACATGGTATACATGATAGCAAATCTCCATACTTCAAAGATCTCCTTAGTATTATTACTATTATCTCTAACAGTCATGTGCAAACTGCGAACCACTTATTGGATGGTCCGCCTGATTTGATAAGGAACATAAAGTTTATTACATTTTTGACTCCTTTTGTTCCCACTCTTTTTTTATACCGTACATATAAACTCTAATGGATGTGTCCCAATCCTCATAAATACGTTGGGCACTATTGCAAGTGGGGGTAATTTGCTGCCTAAGTACTGCACGCCGCTGGCGAGTATTGTATTTTGTATATGTTATAAAGAATACCTTTTCATTTCCAACTTCCGTTTTTGTTATTCATCGTTCTGTAATCTTTTCAAGTTTACAACACTTTTTCACCAACATTGTTTTTCTCATTCGAAAAGGTTTAGGGAACGCCAATGGTGACGAATTATTACATGCGAAGTTCATATTCAATTTTCTCTTTGATACAAGGATCATATTCATGCTGAATACATTGACTTTTCAAATATTCATTATTTTTTCAATTAATTATTTTGTAATTCATCACGGCTTTAGCGTGTGTTAATCACATTGATATCAGTGATACCATTATACCAAGATCTTAACTTTTTATAGAAAAGATTTTACTGAAGAGAAGAAAATCAACTTAAGCGTATGGTCTTTTGTAGTGAAAGTGGTTTAAGTAACTTCAATGAAAAATTACCTTGATTGTTTTAGAAGTCCGCCACAACTGAAGATAATCCAAGTCTCTTGTTGTTCGCTTTTCAAAAAGATTACTCATGCTTGGTCTAGATGGTCTCAGTTTTGCAGCAGATTTACAGTTATTGCAGTCATGTTATAAATTGATTCATGATTGCTTCCAGTGCTTTAAAAATTGCTTAAATGCTACCTGATGTGAGCAATTATTTTTCTTTTATCCAAGTATTTATATAACGCAAATTGAGCCTAAATTTGGAAATGGTCAAAATAATTGGCACGTAATCTAGATGAACATTTCGAATCCTTAATAACAAGAGATCTACTTATAAAACAGTAAACTCGACAAGGTGGCTCCTTAGTTTATGGCATAATTATGAGGCACACAGTGAGTACCTTATTCACACCACTAATAAATTGGCCTGTGAAGCTTATTGTTACAAAATTCACCCATATATCTCTTGTAATTTATTTGTAGTAACAATGTAAATGATTACTGAAACATTCAAATGAAGCTGAAGACTAGTGTTCTGGTATATAGAGCATATATGTATTGGTGTATATCACATGGCTCTGTTCTCGGTCGTATAGACAAAGGAATACAGCGTATTATATTTGGAACCGGAAGGTTGTGACTGCTGACAGCCAACCGCCTTCGGTGCTCCACACCGAACTTTGTGTCTGGATTTAGTAATTTCCGTCTTTCACTGTGAGTGTAAGGCATCGGATGTTTAAATTTAGTGTTTACCATTAGGAGGGACTGGAAAGCGTAACACACACAAGGCTTATCGAGGTTAAGAGAGATAATGAGCCCACTACCTGACCAGCATTTTGAATGGATGGTGGAATAGGTCGTGGATGGTTTGGGAAAAGGAGTAAAGCTGCTATCGGCAACGAGAGATAAGAGTTTCTTCAGTACCAGGATCGATCACATCCTAAAGGGACACGGTAAACACAAAAAAAAAGAAGGGGGACTACCTTTCTGGGCTGATGAGCTCAAAGTAAATATTTGGAGAATGAAACAATGGGTCGATGCCGTCATGTCAACCAATATTTACTTTGTTACTTTGATAACAATATAACATAATAACTCAATTAAACGATTGATTAAAAGATTAACTGAATTATAATTTAATTAATAATCAAATTTAACTAATATTGCAATTTAAAACATAGTATAACATAACATTCTATATAAAACATTAAAAATAAATTCAATTTCGTAGAAAAAATTGACAACTGGAAAAAACTCTACAGCTAATAAAATGAAAGACGTAAACAAAAGCAAAATTTCATGAACGTCGGCCTGTAAAAGAACGTTAACTTCATGAATAAGCACGCTTACACCGGGGTAAAAGAAGCGCATTGAAAAAGACGCCGAAAAATTGGGAAAAAAAATTGGAAAAACTGTTTAAAACCACAACCTCTGAATACTGGAAATTTTACCAAGATTCACTGAAGTCGGGATAAAATTGATATTTAAAAGTTAAGTAATCTTTTCATTATATTAGGTAACCCAACACTCAGCTTACAGCCGATGAAATTCTTAACTAGACACTAAAAAAGGCATATATTCAACTCGCCATGTTATTTCATTCAATATCTCCATAAAAACAAACTGTATGCGAAATAAAAGCTTATTTCATGAAGTTTCTTTATATCTTATTTATTTTTATCTGTACTGCAGTGTGCGAGGAACATTACAGTTGGAAAATAGAGACATTCTGGTGATTGCACAAAATGTTGGTATTTTTTTTCACTGACGGCATTTTAAACTTCCTCAAATTTTGTAACATGCGCACTCTGCATGGTTTGATAAAATTTTGGTAACACGTTAGTTTGAAAGGTAACATTCTACGCTTCATTTGCATATATTTTATATTTTTTAATTTTAATAAGAAGTTTGTAAACCATTCAAATGAAAAATTTGATCGTAAAATTCAAATGCTTCTTGTAAAAATAAAAACATATAATATATCATTAAAATGCTCATTTAATAATCTATGAAAGTAAATCAAAATCAAATATGAACAAATAGCTCCATTTTGCGCATGTGCGATTATGTGTAACCATGTGCGACTCGCTCGGCCATCATTTCAACTCCATTCGAGACTCAATACACAGCGTCAACATTATAATATGTAAAATATAAATGGGATTTAAAATCCGTTTTCGTCATAAAAAATATAAAACAAAAATCGATTTGTTTCCTTTACGCTCAGATTCAAATCACGAAAAAAAAAAGTAGGACTTATTGATCAAAAAATGCTCATGTTCAAAGAATGAGATAAAAAAAAATATTCTAGAATGTCTTTTAAGTTTTTGCAGTATTCTCACAATAATTATCAGCATTTCAGTTACCAAGTAACATTTTGTTTAAAGTAACCCCTTCAAACAATTTTTTACTTTTTAAATTATCTAATGAATGGATTTTAGTTACGGTTTATTAATATTTAGATACAAATTTATGTTTTAATATTAATTTCCCTAATTTATTATTATTTCTTAGTAATATTTATTTCATACGGATTATGATTGTTTATTTTATTCTCAAATATTTTAATGTGTAAGTTTTAAGGACCACTGTGGAAATAGGTTTGTTGAGAAAATATTTTAGCGCTTCCTTATTTGTTACTCAGGTGTATGGATGACTCTAAATTTATATTTTTATCCCTGATTTTATTTAGTGCAATTTTTTATGAACTGCAAATAAACTCAAATTCAGTAAGAAAACGGAGACAATAATTTGTCGATGACTACTAAGTGTTAAGCTTTTCCTCTCTCTCTCTCTCGAATTTGTACATGTTGAGTCAGGACTATACTTGTTCAGCATCTGTTCCATATACATTCTAATCTCTTGATTTTAAGTCATTTTAACCATGATAAATGGAAAGAACACCCCCAGAAATAGCTAGATATGAAATTTGGTGTTTCTCGTGTAAGAATAGTATTCATTTTATGATACAATACAAGCAAGTCTAAAATCGGCCTTTCAAATACCTTGTGACAAAAGGTTAAAAACAATTTTTTTTTCAATTTTGAAGTGGAGTAATCCAGAATATATCCATTCTATCACTTCCCCAAAAAGTAGGTATATTACTGGTATAGTCATAATGTCATATTTGAAATTTGAGGTGAATGTGGGTCTTATTTCCAGTTTTATAAAATGTCAAACCTCAGGTTATGAGTTGTTTGCACGTCATTGCAGAAGGTTTGATTTATAAAATTTGCAAATTCAGACTGAATGTATTTAAGAAATATGCAGTGGTACTATCTGTAATTTTACTATTAATTTCTTTGTTATGTCCCTAACAAGCTAGTATAATTTTAACTGTTGTTCTTAATTGTTTTTTTTTAAATATAGGAGACCCAAATGTTATTTTGTCCTAATTCATAACAGACAAAAAATGGCTGTTATGTGTAAAAATAAAAATAAATCTGCCAAAATTAAACGGTTTGAGATATTTTGATGAAATAAAAACTGCTAAGTTTCTTTAATCATGTGGATTAAGAAGATGCAATCAGATAACACCTAGTGCCTGTTTGAAAATTTCATCTGTGATACCTATCTATATATATATATACATACATACAGTCTGGAGCTACAATTTATCAACACCACTCCTATCACAATATATTTTAAATCAAACAATAAACAATGTCTGATTTCTCGTCGTTGGTTCTGAGAGGGTAATCTAATTTCTGCTTCCTCCTAACCTAAAAATCCCGACCACGTTTAGAGCAATTTTTCTTACAGATATTTATAACATCATGGTCCCTTTTTCGCATGGTTATCCATATCATCATTTAAATATTTACGTTACATATATATTCTATGGCATACTTTTTTTTATATGAATTCGATGATACACATAAATGTAGGCATTTTAGTAATGTATAATGTATATAAAGACATAAAATGTTTAACTCTCAGCGATTTGTGAATACAAATAAGCAAGTAATTTCAATCACCATGGCAACTATTAGACATAAACTTACTCAGTTGATCATTCTTTTCAATTCTATCTTCTTTTCTGAATATTATTCGCTGATTAGACTTTTCATAGTAACCTTCCTTTCAAATATCCTGCTGATTGAACTTTGGCTTCAATCAGCCGAAAACCGTTTAGTAGATAAAACATATGAAAGGTAGAGGCTAAAATAGTAGTAGTGATATTAATAGTAATTATATCAAAATAACACTTTTATGAATAATAGTAGCACTGATATATAATAATAATAGATTCTCTGTACGAACTGGTTTCAGAGACTGATAATATTTCTCACCCTCAACTCACTTGCATGGTTACGCGGCTGTTTTATCGAAATCTACCACCATAACAGACTGCCACAGGTACATCGAAATTTGGTTATTTGTACCACCACTTTACATTGGTAGGATACTGCTATGCCGTTGTTAATAATAGTAATAATGATAATAATAATCAACTATGATGCTACAGCGTTCAAAGCTCTCATGGTTTCTGTTGTTAATTCATTGTAGGTGTTCACCTGTACAGGTTTTGTCTTTGCAAATTAGGACGGTCGGCAATATATATTCTGTTCAATTCTGCAAATGTGATTGCCAGTTTCTTGACCATAACGATTTGGGTCAACTATTATAATTCTGAAATGTTTGTCTCTGTTCTTGTGTATTAGTAGTTGGAGATCATTATGGTTGCTTGTCAAAATAATTGTTATTTTAAGTTTGAACGATTAGGGAGCCAAGTCGACTTAGATTTCATAGAATGATATTAAGGAACACCTTCAATAGACCATCTTAGCAGTCTAGTTTACCTAACCTGGTATGACGTGTTCGGCGGAGGAGGGGCTTATTAAACATTTCATAATATTGCTGCGATACGTTTTAGGCAGTTTTCCTCAACATTTTCTTTCATGCTTAGCCGTAAGGAATTGTAAATTTAAGATAACCTTGCACTTAAGTAAAAACAAATAACAGTAACAATATATATTAAGAAATTCTGAAGTTTTACAGAAATATTATTGTCAATTAATTAAATTCATATAAATTAATTAAAATACTGTAAAATTTAATGCTAAATTCGATTTATTGTTAGGTATTTTCTATTTTCTCTTTTGTTATTGGCAGAATTTTAGAATACATTGGCTGCAATGCTTAGTTTCTTAAGTTGAATAAGCTGAAGGTATTTCGGTTACACTTTGTTACTTCTCTATTCCAATGTTGTTTTTAGATCACTTTCTTCCATTTCAAAAATATAGCATTTAAAAAAGAATATTTTAAATTAATATATGACCAAAAATAAAATATTTTCGACAAATAAAACTTTAATGATTTTATTATAATTATGTAACAATTATGTAATGATATTCCGCAAATAGATCTATAGTTTATGTTACCTCATCTCATTTCATGCTTACGAAATATAAACGTAACCTGCGCTTGAAATATTGTGTAATCTGCTCTATTTCTTTTTAAATACTTGGATATGATATAATGAAAAATCGGCAATAAAAAAGACAATTTTCGATTTTCTCGAATATGCACCTCCTCCACAGAATCCGTCATATAATTGAGGTCTATTTAAATGTTGTGTTGTTTATATTAAAGCCTGTCAGCACATTGTGGAGAGTCGACCGAGATGCATCTGCCTGGTATTCGCTTATCAGCCCTGGTGTTATTGTGGGAATATTGGCTTTCGCATATCTGTAATCTTGTTTTATTGCTTTGACATGTTGCTCCTGTAAATGATAATAATAAAACTAATATCAAAACCAACAGAATTATTCCACTAATTGCGATATATTGACTAAAGTGGGACAAATAGGCAAGGCATAGTCATAAAAATATTTCAAAAAAGTAAAACGCTAACTAATTGTTGTAGAGTAGTTTTCACAATGTAGGCTTGTATTTCAATAAGTCGTCCTAAATTAGGTTCGACGTACAAAATGTTAGGAACTTGGAAATAAGAGTTAATGACGCAGGAAAATAAAAATGAGACTTCAAAATAAATGTAACCATAATGTCGGTATTTAACGGAAGGCTCGATGAGAAAAATGAAAAGCATGAATCCAGATATGCTGCAGTTTGTTGTGCATGAGAATAATACTGATAAGCATAATATGGTAATTGGTCAAATATTTTTCTTGTTATAAAAGTTTGATTATCTAATATTTTCTCGTTTACCCGAATGCTATTTTCGTTCAGTTAATTGTGTTTGCTCTTCTTTACTTGTTGTGGCACGCTTATTAAGTACCTGAAAAACCATGCCATGAGCTGACCCTAGCCTTGTGAGTGAAATTGGGTAGACGGGTCCCTTGGGACTGTCGATAGTTGTGCTAGCACAAAGTCACATCTTGGCCGAGGGCTTGAGCGTGCTGGCCTTGTTCGAATTGCTGATCCCGCTAGATAACACCCTCTTACCCAGAAAATGTAACTAAGGTCTGCTCAGCAAAGGTGCAGTATAAACAACAGTTAGGCTCTAGATGTTGAAAAAACAAAAATGCACCTGCGCAAACGTCTAGGATTGGCCAGCTATATATATATATATATATATATATATATATATATATATATATATACTCAAGTGCAAATGTTTTTGAAATGGCACTAGCTTTCTTGTTTACTGAGTTTAACTCACAACGCTTGCGTCGACACGTAGAATGGTTTTCAGGTACTTTATAAGGAGGCGCACGCTGAGGTCAAACTCTCCAGTCCGATAACATCTGAGATTCTCTTTCCTGAGAAATCGACCACACCCCGAATGCATATATATATATATATATATATATATATATATATATATATATATATATAATAGGAAAAGATTTCATGTGACATGCAATTCAGCACATTATCGTACCAAATGTATTGTCTATACATGGGCAGAAACGACAGTTCCTGGTAATTTATTTTTGTTTTTAAATCTCATCGATTTCATTTAGATTCTTTTCTTTTTCCTGAAGAACAAATCGCGTCACAGGAAAAAAAACATCGACATCGTCATACATTTTTTTATATATAATATATATATATCTGATATAGTTCTTGATATATATAAAATATATATCGCTATATATCTATATCAATATATATATATATATATATATATATATATATATATATATATATATATATATATATATATATATATATATATATATATATATTATATATATATATATATATATATATATATATATATATATATATATATATATATATATATATATATATATATATATATATATATATATATATATATATATATATATATATATATATATATACATATATATATATATATATATATTATATACATATATATATATGTATATTCTTATATATATATATATATATATATATATACATACTTAAATATATATATATATATATATATATATATATATATATATATATATAAATATATATATAAATATATATATATATATATACACAAAAATGAGTGAAAGTGAAAAGTTTTTTGAGAATCTGTTTTGCCTTCGTGTGTTGGCTTAGCGTTTTCAGGTCATAATGGAAGACAATTTCTTTTATTAAAGCCGGTAATATGTTTACTCGGTTGACGTTTTCCGGTCAGAAGGAACATAAAATTATGCCTGCGTTTTTGTATTACCTTTGAATGTATTTAAACCTTTAATATCTGCTTGCCTGGTTGGTGTATTCGCGTCAATGAAAGAATAAATCTGCAGTTGTGTTGTTGATTTCTTTCTGTTAAAGTTTTCAAGACACCAAAACGCCAACCTAGCAAATGGGCATTATAGTTTTTAAAACAAAACAGAAAAACGCAGTTTTGTCTTTCATTCTGGCTAGCAAACTGATATTGATGGTTTTAAACCAAAAGAAGAAACACGCAGATTTTTCTTTCTTTCCTACTTGAAGACGCCAGACTAGTAAACGGATATCAAGACTTTTAAAATAAAAAAAAAGACACACAGTTTTGTCTTTCATTCCTACTTGAAAATGGTAACCTAGAAAACAGATTAATGGTTAAAATGAAAAAAAATGCAGTCGTGTTTTATTCTAAACTGATGACCCCAAACTAGAAATGATTTTTTATTAAAAAAATATTTTCCACTCTGTCTCATAGCACCATTTTTTTTGCATTCTATATCCTACTAACACAAACGAAGAAAAAAGCAGTAGGAACGAGATTCGTCATCAATGTGAACTGACTTGATTCTTCACCCAATGGTCTTTTATTACACAAGGCGAACTAAGGAAATATAATCAGCACATCCAAAATATATGTGAAGTTCATTTAATGTGTAAACAGGTAGTCACAAAACCGGAAAACGAAAATCCAAAAACCGAAAGAAAAAAAAATGTGTCACAAAACAAATTGAAATAATTTCAGAAAAAGTTCTATCGAGATGATTTCGAAGGGTTACATCTAAAGAGCAAAATGAATACAATGAAATGAAAGCAAAATGAATAGGGCACATATATAAGAACGTCCTGCTGACGGCAATACTTTCGTAAGCATAGAGAGAAAAGAGTATCCTCGATTTGTCAGAAGACTTTTTTTTGTCTGCCATCAATACAATGACATCAGAATATAAAGAAGCAATCATGTGTAAAAAATGTAAATGAAAAAATTAACATATGACATATAATTGATGTTATCTAGCTCAGAGAGGCTGACAGTTTAAGATAACTTAGAAATATGATATGCTGTTATATTAAATCCTATAACATTGGGAAAATAGGTTGGTTCTTCTGAGCTTGTATTACTTAAAATTAAAGCTTTTGGAGCGAATCATTTTTTTCCTTCTTCATCGTATGATTTTCATTTTTTTTTTTTTCAATGTATTTCTCATATTTTACTAGGATCCCAGGTTTTGGAACGGCCATGTATTTTTTTTTCTTTTCATAGTGTTGATAAATGTAAGAGTGTAGTTGTTCTTAACCGGCACTTCTTTAATCAAACTGATTCTTTTGGAGGCGTTAAAATTTATAAGCCATTTTTCACACCAGTTCAAGACTGACTGGATATTATTTTCTGCAGCAGTTGCCATTTATTTCTTTGGATACTTTATTAATTCAACAGTTTTCCCTTATGTGAATTAATTTATCTCGAGAAAATCAATTATCTTCTAGACATCATTTGTAGAATAACAATAATTAACAGCACATACCGGCGTAATGCTCCCAGCTAGCGTCCAGCTGGCAGACAAATATAAAGCAGGTTGTAACTTAATACAAACCCTGCAAACTAACTGATGAATCAAGCTGGTATTTATATAGAAATACCTCCACTCAGGTACCAGCAGCCAATCACAGCCCAAGCAATGGACTATCCCACTTTAGCACAATGAGATGATCGATGGCAACATAAATAGCTCTCTTTCTAAAGGTTGGATTATTATTCACTTAGCTTGCTCCACAACTGAGTGTTTATCTCTACCACGTGATTTTTCTACATAATTCATAATTTAATGCCATGCATGATACACGCTTAGTCAGTCATGTATCTTTCGATACATAACTGATGAGGCAGATTTTTTCTCGGAATAGGCTAGTATTTCTCTCTGCGGTAGACCAGTTGCCATCTATGTCTTTAGAACCCGCCTTTTACGCATGCCTGGCGGGAGAAGAAGAGGATATATACCTTTGGATTCATATCTTTCCCAAAGGAATTAGCACATAAGTGAATGTAATGGATTCAACTGGAATTAGAACTCGGTTCTCCGATTTCTCGATCTGAGCCACTATTCATTAATCTTACGTCTATAAATCCGAAAAGAGAAATTTACCTCGAACAAGCCCTATAATTCAGTAATATTAATTTTCTTGCCGTGTTTATTTCAAACGCATCAACAGTAATTTTTGTATATAGACTCATGAAGTTTGATAAAGGCAACACATACCAGAGGAAGTAACGATATTTCATAGGCTGAAATGTTTAACTCATAAAACAAACATGTTTTCCTAAATATTTTCTCATCGATAAATTGAAACGTCATAGAAAAGTTCACGAATCGAAACTTCATTTATTAAGTATGGGAATAGTCGAATATTGATTGGAATATGATTATTACTTGGTAAAATGTATTACAGTGTAAACTATTTGTATGCTACCGATCAGAGGTTAAAATATGCGCCTAACGTCGATTTATCTCTGCCGAAATTGAGATTTTTTTGCCGACCTTAAATTCTAACAGGTTTATTGCTTTCGCACAAAAATCACTCGGAATGGTATGAATTATGTTTTCTACTCATCAGCTAGGGAGTAATAGCAAGGTAGACAGGGCTCTCTAAACATGAGTGGCAACTATGGCAACTATTATATCAGAAGTAAAACTGAATTCTTACCCAGCCTAAAGAGGGAAGGACATCGTCACGCTATCTTGCTCTAAGCACATCGCGTCTACTAAAACTGCAGTATATGCATTTACGATTCTAATGGGTTACTTAACTCGTAACATAACGATATGAAATTTCAGTGTTGAAGAAGTACTCAAATTTTCTTAGTTTTAGATGATTATGTTTACAATGATAGTGGCTTGAGAAGTTTTACCATCATTTTTAAACACGAATAGGAAAATATTGTAAACACAAATGGCGAATTGTTTTGCTTCAAATATTTTTGCAAATATGCATAAACAGCGATAATATGAATCTGTTTTGGATAATTCTTTGAGTACTGTAAATATTATTCGCGTGAAAAGCAAAATCAAATTCCCACCTAATCATTTCCGTTGAGTGTTGCAGAAATGCCATTTCAAATATTTTCTCCCTTTAGCTGTCGGTTAAATAGCAGGATAGATCGTGCTATCTTATCTTGATTGGCCAACGGTCTAGGAGAAAGAAAACTTTGAATGAAAAACTGTGAAGAAGGCAAGAGTAAATAAATCCATTATTTTTCCCAAGAAGTCATACCAACTCTCACTGCTCAAGGAAAATGAAGATTGTTTAGACATGAAGTGACATAGCATTTTAAGAAATGCTTCAAGTATGAAGTTTGGACGTTTTTTTTAAAGCCTTGTTCAACGAGATTCGTTAACTTATTAATTTTGACTCTCAATTTATTTGCGATTATTGGGTATATTTGTCAGATTCAATATTCAAAGCGTGAGATATATATTAAGCTAGTTTCGCTGAACAACCCAATTTATTAGAATCTTACGTTTTATCTTTAATGGAAATGTTAGTGTTTCTATTACACGTCGCATTATATGGAAATCTTCAACATTCATTGACAGTGCAGTCAATGCTATTGATGATTGAAATTTTAAAAATATTTCTATTAAAATTCTATTTCAATTAAGAATTAACAATTTTTCAGAAAAAAGATATAAGTTCTGAAACGGTTATCGCTCTTCCTAAAATTTTGATCGATGTTAGGTGAACGTCAGCATCTTGATAATGTCATTATTTTATCTACGAGTCAGATGTGCTCTCCATTTTAGTTGTTGCGGTTGTTGAATGTCCTCAAGTAATTTGGGTTTTGTTATTTCTTACGGTTTTTCGAAGTTCATGAAGTTTGATGAAGAACGGTCATCAGCCAAAATAGTGTAGCCATATATAAGACCTCCATTCGTTCGTACTTTGAATATTACAGCAATATTTGGTCTGGTGCTCCTGCTGTACATTTTGAGATTAGTCAAATAAACCAATGAAGCATCTGGAATGTAATCGATCCTAACCAGGTATCCAAACTTCAGTTATTTCTCAGCAACGTGACGTAGCTTCCCTCTGACTTTTCTTCAAATATTTTCATGGCAACTACTCTTTTCTCATGGTACTCCGAATACATGTACTTACGTGTGCTCCTAGATTGGCATCTCCGTACCGCCAGTTAAGTTGTCAAATAGCTAAATGCAAGAACCACTTCTACGCCAACAATTATTTTTCTCGCACTTCACACCCGTGGAATTCCCTTCCGTTTACTTACTTCTCTGATGAATACAATCCTCACAACTTTTAATGCAACAACATTCACCATCTTCTGTCTTCTTGAATCCCGTTAATCATTTGTTCTTTCCTCAATCCTTATTGTTATCAGTCTTCTTTTTCATTTTCACTCCATGTAACCTTGCTTGGGGTGAAATGACTAAGCAAATAAAGATCAACATGTTCTCGAATAAATGTTGATTCAGAATTAAGTGGATGTGATCAGAAACAAAACTGTTTTTGTCGTAGGGTTGATTAACATAAGATAAATGTGTAAAAAATAAATCCAAGCCATAAAACCGAAAGGAGAAGAACAGGTGTATATTTTGGCATCAGGTAGCCTGTTGAAAGTACAAGACAGCTATCTGCATATGAAAAGACTCTCAAAAGATTTGATTAATCTTGCTTGGATAGAAACGATTGGAAAATTTATAACGTGTTGCAAAAAAAAAATTATTGTTCCTTAATACAATTTACTAAAAGGAGCTTTGACCGTGAAACGAAAGATTAAGGTCACCGAAGAACTGATTCTTAAATAAGATAAAGAATATATATATATATATATAGGTGATCCGTTTATTTTTAAACAGTATATTCATTATCTTCTACCGGTCTGAATATTCAAGAAAAAGAGGGCATATGTTTATTATTAAAAATTTCTCGGCAATTTAGGCCGGTAGATGAATGAAAAATCTACTGTTTACTATTAAATGGTTCTCTACTCCATTATACATACATACATAAAATATATATATATATATATTAAATATATATATATATATATTATATATATATATATATATATATATATATATATATATATATATATATATATATATATATATATATATATATATATATATATATATATATATATATATATATATATATATATATATATATATATATATATATATATATATATATATATATATATATATATATATATATATATATATATATATATATATATATATATATATATATATATATATATGATATATATATATATATATATATATATATATATATATATATATATATATGATATATATATAGAAAGGTGACAGCAATTATTAGTACACATACATTTTTTTATTAATTGTATTTTCCATCTAATGTTTAAACATACTTTTCATATAATTAACTTAAGACATAAGCATAATAAATAAATAAGCACAGAAAACAGAAAGAAAATTTTTTTAATACAAATAATTTCCATTTATCCATTCTAATGGTTGAAGAGATTATTCGTACCATCCAAAAAAGAATACATATTTGTAGAATAACTATTAATCACTTTTACATCAAACAGCGTCTTCTTGTATTTCTCAATTAAAGATTTTCAAATTCCTTTGACACTTTGTACCATTCTTCTAAGCATATATCCTTAAGATCCATGAGCTTGTATTGAGTTCTCATTTGGATTTGAATTTTCATGTAACGCTACAGATTCTAGATTGATTTTAAATCTGTGAACTGACCTGGACATTTCAGGATATTTACATCATTTTCAGCAAATCATTTCTTTTTAGATTTTCCAGTGTGCTCAGGTTCATTATCTTGTTGGAAGATACAATCTGGAGGCAGTTCAAGATTTTCAACATAAATCATTAAATTTGCTTCCGAAATATTTGAATATGCAGCGGCATTCATCCTACCATCTATTGCTGATATGTTGCCCGTAACTTTTGCAGAAAATTTTCCCAAACATTGATGTTGCCACCGCCAAATTTCACAGTTGGAAATTTGCTTATGTTTGAAGCCATCGCCATCTTTTCTCCATACATGATTTTTAGAATTACGTTCAAAAAACTCAATTTTAGTTTTGTCTCTTTATCATATTCTTTCCCAATACGATCTTTCCCCATCCTTAAGCTCACGAACGAACTTCTGCCCGACATTTCTGTGTCTTTTCAATAGCAACTGAATTTTCCGAGGGGAGCGTGACTTTAGATTATTCCTATGAATTTCATTGTTTTTGCCCATTTAGTGACACAGATTCCTGCTACTCTTGACGTGTGACCATTCGAGTTTGATTAATTTGACCCATTAATTTCCTCGAAGACCTTAAAGAAATCTTCTGTATATAACCTATTCTTCTTTGGTTTTCAACAGTTCCGATATTTTATACCTTGCAATGAATGAATTTTTGGTAGTAAATGGAATCCAGTTTGTGTAAGTTTTCCATTCTTTCCAGAGCTAAATTTTCTTTTTGCAAATTTCTCAATTTTATATCTCTTGTCATTATGATAACCTTGTTGCAGAATTTGAGCTAATTGGATGTGTCAGAAGGGGAGATTGTGTGAAGGCTTAAAATGTACGTGTTCGTTTAACATTCATCCACATCAAATAAAATAAACAAATATTTGAAGGCAATTCAATTGGAAGAAATCAAGAAAAAACAACGCAGTTATAGATTTCAACAAATAACATGCATTTATATACGTTTGATATACACCATGTGAATTTAAGTTGGCTTGTTCAATGTGATAAGTGAAATAAAATTGTAAGGAGTGACCATGCAGTGATTTGGTGTATGAAAGCTTGTAGTTAAGTTTTGTCTATGAAATTAAAACAGTTTGATTTATGCAAGGTGAAGTGTCATTTGTGTGCGTTCAAATAATAATGTGTATGTGTGCGACAGTTGTAAATATTGTTTAAAATCATAAAGAGTTATATGGTGTAAGTTGATAAAATATAGAATTACTACTTCGGTAGTGAAAATTCACTTTTTCTAGTAAATTATAAGTTGGGTCATTTTGCGCAGCAAGACTATTTGAGTTGAGTTGCTGAGAGAGAGTGGTGGTTGCTGAGTCAGTGTGCTGACGCGCGTGGAGTTAGTTGGCATCTCTCAAAGACTCAGTTCCTGACTGCCTGAATCAAGTGAAGCGATCCTATTTATTGACTTTTGGGGTTTCAAACAGGCTCCAGATACGTGAGCGGGAAAACAGATTTGTCACAACTTGCTACATTTTTGGGGTCTTTTTAACCAATGAGAAATCAAGTTCGAAAAAGTGGAATGATGATTAGTTAAAGTTGATTTGTTGGAAGAGTACATTTTTTCCGCAGGGGTGAGTAGCAGATATGGATGATTCCATTAACCTTCTTGCAATACCAATTACAGAATGTTCTATTTGTATTTTTAGTCTAAAAATAGCTACTGCTTACATTATTGGAAAAGTCTAGAATATTCCCCTTGAATAACCTAGACTATTAAAGCAATTTAAAAGGTTTAAAATCTGAAATTTGCTTTGTACAAATACTTATTTCACCCATTAAAATGGATAAATCAGATTTATTTCTATTAAATCAAATTTCTTTCTGTTTCCTATGTATATTATTATGCATCTCTGTACAGTTAATTATGTGAAAATTATGTTTATTCATTCGTTGGAAATACAATAAATTAAAAATTTGTATGTGTACAAATACTTGTTTCCCCAACTGTGTACATGTGTTCATATATATATGTATATATATATATATATATTTGTGCTATATTTATGAGATAAGGTGCTCAATATCAGAGATAGAGCATAGGTAAATATAAATATAGAAGTGAACATTGAATTCAACAATCAGAGGCGATAGGCTGTTTCAGGCTAGACACTATTGTCAGGCCATGAGTGTTGGATTTTTTCTCAACTATTTATAGATATGAGTCAGTGGTGCATTGTAGGTAATCCATTCTGGCAGTTATTTTGGCGGGAGCGGCTTATTTATTTATTTTTTGTTTAATTTATTTTACTTGTTTTTTATTTTCGTTTTTCTTTTTTCTTTTCGGTTTTCGATGTTTCATTAACGTAGTAAAAATTCCTTACAATCCTTTATTTAATAATTTGTTTTGTCTGGTAAGGTAATTCAAGCTATGCGTATTTATGTTTGTGTTTTTATTAGTTCCAACGGTTATTTTAGCGGGAGCGATTGATTAATATGTACATTTATTTATTTATTTGGATTAATTCTTTTTTTTGTTTTTATTGATTTAGTTATTCTGTTTTTATTTTGAATATTTTTATTAACTCTATTGGGTTTTCGATTTTTGAGTAACATAGTGAATTTTTTATCCTTATATATCAGTTATAAGTATTTTTTGTCCAATTTTTTGATTGATTGTTGTAGTCTATTCTAACGATTATTTTGAAAGAATTGTTTTGTTACTTTTTTATTATTTTCTTATTTTGGTTGATTATTTTTTATTGTTTTTTATATATATATATATATATATTCTATTTCGTCTATTCTATCGGGAGTTGTGTGTAAGCTTGTTTATTATTTTTTTGAGTTAATTTATTTTACTTGTTCTTTTTTATATTATTTTGTTTATTTTTATTTATTCTTTTCGGTTTTAGATATTTAAGTAACGAAATAAAAATTTGTTTTCCTCCGAGCAATTTTGCAGGTTTTTGATTTTTTTTCTGTCCCCTGCCAAAATAGCAGTATAGACTAAAGTAATCAAATAAGTGGACGAATAAATACCTTTAATTATCTTTCCAGACCCAAATAAACTATTAAATAAGCAAATTAACCAATTTTTGCTTCGCTAATAAAACATCGAAAACCAAAATGAAATAAATGAAAATAAAAATCAATAAAATAAGTTAACAGAAATAAATAAATAAACAAGCCACTCCCGCCAAAATAACCGCCAGAATGGATTACTCTCCATGTACCATTGACTCATATATATAAATAGTCGAGAAAAAAATCCAACACTCGTGGCCTGAAGTTTGCGTCTAGCATGAAACACCCTGTCGCATCTGAGTTTTGAATTCAATTTTCACATTTTATGTGTATGTGTGTGTGTGTGTGTGACAAATATGTATCAATGATATAGATATATAAATTGTATATGATTAAGACATATATGTATTTGACATTCATGCCTATGGCATATGTGATATACATGTATAAATCATACGTTCGCACACACTAACACACACACACACACACACACACACACACACATATATATATATATATATATATATATATATATATATATATATATATATATATATATATAAGACATGAATATGACTATTTATTTTATACTGACCTTTTACAGTTCTTTGGAAAAATTCTATATGTTAATATGAAATTCATTACTGAGGCGCTTATTTTGCAAAATAATCCATATCTACAACAGATAAATTTAAAATTTGAAAAAAATTAACAGAGCGAGTCCACGCTTGTTTTTCAAAAATTCACTATCAATACGAAATACAGGATTTTATCACATTTACAGTAAATTTGTATTATTAATTTGCCCCTGAAGATTATCCAAATTATTTGGGTAGGAAAAATATAGAACCTTGGCCAAAGACAGACACGCCGTAGTCAAGACAGCATATACATTTAGTGGATCCTATGAATGGATTACATTATCTTGTAGTAGCTGATATTTTGACGAAGGGCCTGAAATTTGTAAGTGCAAAAATTCAACACCTCCACTTAGAGTGGATTTCTTGCATGAACTGTTTGCAAGGTATGACATACAATAGTCTCTGAAAACGGAACGCAGTTCAAGGGGTAAATATTTCGATGTCCGTTGTAAGATGCTCTACATTGAACATATTACGACCCCACCGAGTCTCAAAGGGACGAGCAAAACGGTTTGTAGGAACGTTCAAAAGAGCATTGAAGATAGCAAATCTTGAGAAAATAAATTAGGAAGAATTTTAAAATTTTCTGAAAGTTTATCGTGTTATACCTAACCCCAATCAACCATCAGGTATGTCGCTGTTAGAATTAATGTTTTAGAAAAGTAAAATCGTTGTGGGAAAAGTTATTACCAAGTCGAAAGACACAAACGGATAAAACAAAAAAGTCATCAAACGTTTCAATTTTAAGTGATAAATTGTTCTTTAGACCATATAAGGATGGCAAAGAAATGTAGGAAGATGGCATATCAGCAAGAATTGAGAAGTTGATTGATTTACATGGTAAAAGGCAAAATATTTGAACAAAAATTTAACGTAATCAGCTGAACAAAAGGTTCGTCGATGAAAGACCTGAAATATTGGTAGAACCGATAAAAATGCAACATGATATATACAATGTCGCTGCACCTTAAAAGTGGTAGAACCTGCAAGGACATGTTCCAGGAAATGAAATCGTACTGAAGAACTGGGTGTGTATTAGAGACAGAAACGCTACAAAATCAAGTATTTTGACGTATAATCAGAAAGAGGATAGGGAGCTACTAATAATAATAACAAATAAACTATTCATTAAAATATTAATCTCCAAAGGGGAGATGCTGTGGAGTAAAGAGTACACGCCGTTAAATATATGAATTAGTGAATAACTATGAATAAATATCTCCAGTTTAACAGTAGGAAAAAGAAGGAGGCGTTTGCAGTTAGTCTTCAGAGTAATTAAGATAGTTGTCACGGGAAGTAGCTGAAGCATTACTTATATTATAAGCGCTACGAAGCGCGTTAAAAGATATATAATATATATATAAGATATATATATATGTATATATATATATATGTGTGTGTGTATCATATGTATATATGTGATATGTATAATATATATCGCATATATTATTAATATATATATAAAAGTGATATATATATATCATTTGTATATATGTGATATGTATGATATATATCACATATATTATTAATATATATAGAAAAGTATATATATATATATATATATATGCGATATGTATGATATATATCATATATTTTACAATATAAATAGAAGTGATATATATGTCACATGTATATATGCGATATGTATGATATATATATCACACATATTTATAATATATATAAAAGTGATATATATATATATATATGTGTGTGTCACATGTATATATTCGATATGTATGACATATATATCACATATATTTATAATATATATAAAAGATATATATATATATATATATATATATATATATATTCGATATATATGATATATATCACATATATTTATATATATATAAAAGTGATATATATATATATATATTTATATGTATATACATATATATCACATATATTTATAATATATATAAAATATATATATATATATATATATATTCGATATGTATGACATATATATCACATATATTTATAATATATATAAAAGTGATATATATATATCACATATATTTATAATATATATAAAAGTGATATATATATGTCACATGTATATATGCGGTATGTATGATATATATATCACATATATTTATAATATATATTAAAGTGATATATATAATATATGTGATATATGTATAATATAGATATATATCACACAGACACATATCTATATAATATAAAGAGTGATATATATATTGGTGAGGGAGAGAGAGTTGATATTGTCAGTGCTCCACATTCCCCATAATTTCTGTAAGACGTGGAAAAACGCTCCCACACAAAATCTACTTGCATGCATATATTTGCAGACAGCGCTGTATTTATTAGTAAATGATTCCAGTTCAACGTAAAAAGAATTATCTCTTAATAACTGTCCTTACTGCCCGATGGGAATAATATAATTGAGGCAGGACTAAAGAATGTCACATTCCTAGTCAGACATTCACTTAAGACAACTACTTTGAACATATCTATCTAGTGCTCTCCCGAGGTGTCAGTTGGTGGATCAAATAACACCCTGTAAATACACAATATTAGAATGGAACTTACGCCAAGTATGTGTCTTCTCATCAGAATTATCCAGCTAGGCAATATTGACAGAAATAGAAATCCTATCATGATTTGATAATGGTGGCACAGTCATAAAAACATAAAATATGCATATCGGACAGTGTTGACAGCAGAAATAGGAATGAACGGCTAAAGAAGATATTAAAGTAAAGCTATAAGAAAGGAATGAATATCAATTGTACGAATACGGAACATATGGTTGTCAGCAATGGGAACACCCCGACAATAGAAGTACGAATCTGGACATGCCAAAATCAAGTAAGTTCCCAAAATTTATATAGCATATATTTTAAAAGATGATGGAAAATGTGACACCGACATCCGGACACTCATTGAAATAGAAAAAAAATATGTCAAACAATGTATTAAGAAACAAAATAATTGCATTCGAAACAAAAAGAGTGTTGAATTGCTGTCTATATCAGTTTTCCTCTGTTGCGGTAATTATCGATCAATCTCGTCACAGATAAAGAAAAATCTTTAGGCAGAAGAAACGGTGTTCCACAGAAAAATGCTGGGAATTACATGGTTAGAAAATATGTGTAGCGAGCAAGTTTAAAGGAAAATGTAAATAGAAATGATGCTAATACTTATAATTTCTTGAATACATATTGTGAAATGAGGTCATGGAGACACTAACAGGCAAGTGACTTAGAGGAAGACAGGGACGAACCGAACTAAATAGCATGTGTAAATAGATGGAAAAATATGAAGCGGGAAGTATGATGGAAATATAAATCTTATTATTATCTACAAAATATAGGAAGTTTTGAAAGGTTATGTTCATAACGTCTTTCCCACAGATGAAATGTTGTGAGCTTCTCGCTGATCTCATGGCACGAATCTTGATGAGCTGCATTCTTTGGTGCCACCACCCTAGAACATTATATCTGTGACTAGCCATGCCATGCACACAAGTAGCGAATCATGCTCATTCAATTCGTATTCCTATAGGAAGATGTATGTTACCTGCGGGTAATTTCTTTCCGAGAACGGCTACTTTGTTGAACGGATTCCCTGCATGCTATTTTCCCAACCACTACAATTTTGACCTCCACAAAACTAGTATTAACCGTTATCTTTCCGGGATAGCCCAATGACCTTAAGTTCTTGTCACTCCTTCCGCTCGTACACAACCACTCAGAAACTCTCTATCTTGAATGGCTATTATTACTTTTATTGGGTGAACATCAGTATAAAATATTGTTACGAAGGGAGAGGACACGTAGAATGAGAAGAAGAAAATGAATAATAATAATGAAGAAGACCAAGAAAAATGAGAAAAAATAATAATAATGCTAATAATATTAATAATAATAAGAAGAAGAAGGAGAAGTAGTAAAAGAAGAAAATAATAATGCTAATAATAATAATAATAACAATAAGAAGAAAATTAATAATGCTAATAATAATAATAATAATAATAACAATAAGAAGAAAATTAATAATGCTAATAATAATAATAAGAAGAACAAGATGAAGAAAAGGAATAAAAAATCATCATCAGAAGAAGAAAAAGAATCGGGGTAATAATAAGAAGAGGAAGAAGAGCAGCAGCAATAATAATAATAAGAAGAAGAAGATGATGAAGAATTGGAATAATAATACAGCTAATAATAATAATAAGATGAGGAATAATAATAAAAATGATAATAATAATTTTAATAATAAAAGAAAAAGAAAAAAATTAATACTAATACAAAGAATACTAATAATATTAATAATAATAATAGTAATAATAATAATAATAATAAGAGGAATAACAATAATAATAATAAAAAGAAGATGAATATTAATACTAATCTTAATACTACTACTACTAATAATAATAATAAGAGAAATAATAATAATAATAGAAAAAAGGAATAATAATAAGAGAAATAATAATAGAAAAAAGGAATAATAATAATAACAACAATAATTATAATACAAAGAAAAGACGATTAATAATAATAATAATAATAATAATAATAACATATGTGCACTGGAAGATATGCAAGAAGCACAAAATCGAAACCACTGAGAGATGGTATGAGCGCCAACCAGACACGATTACCCAAAATGACGATATAACTATCCTCTGGGACATGCCAATTCAATCTAACAGAAATAATTCTCCTATAGGCCCTAAGGACTATAATTTGAACCCGGCTCTAGAGGATACAAAACAGGAAACATTATACACAAATAATAATAATAATAATAATAACAACAACAAAAACACTAACAACAAAACAGTAATAAAAAAAAAAGTTGTTTGCATCTGTGGCATAATCCTGGGGAAATTCATCTTCCAATGTATCATCAACCAAAACGAGGACTTGGCATCATGGCGTGGGTTTCTATAAGTTAGAGTACTTGTACGCTTTTTGCACAGAGTACATAGAACAGCAAGGTGTACGCTTGAATATTGTTCATCTGATGATGCTCTCAGTAATTCGGCATGAAATGATTATGCTGGTTCAGCAACACATTTGCAACAAATATTATGCCTGTGCTATTCAATGTATTCTAACATCCTTGCATGAGAGAAAATGGGACGATGTTAGCCAATGTACTATTCTCGCAGAATTACATTAAGCATTAAAAGAATCATGGAATACGTTATCACATCGTGTGTATCCTAGAATGCCCAACAGAATTAGCGGGAAAGGAAGACATGCAATCTATTAATACGCTTATGCTGGAAATTGTTCAATTAACAAACTGTATAAATCTTCATTAACATTGATCCAGTTACCTGTCACGTTGATTCTGAGTAAATTGAAACACACTGAAGGTGTTGAAGAACTTTTATTTTCCGTCAACACACGCATACACACACGTTCGCGTGAGCATACATATACCGTATGTAATAAACAATAGCTGTAGTAACATTTTCTGCTATACTCATATGAATATTGTGTTAATTTCATCCATTATATTTATACATTATGAGAGGTATCTGGTGTCATTATGCAAACAAGCCTCATTTTTTACAAGACCCAAGATCCCTTCGAGCTACAGTGTTAGAGTAAGATGCAAGGTTTCATTGACTGATACTTTTTACGGCTTATCCGTCTTTTCAGGTTATTTAAAGCCAGAAAATATTTTTTAGATCGTAAGAGTTTTGCAGGGGTAGTAATGATTTAATGATAAAATACCGATAATTAACATATATCTGTGGGGAGAAGACGTGGATTCAGAATTTTCTCGACTCTAATTAGAACTCGGCTCCCTGATTTCAAATTCCGAGTTTTTATTTATTACACCACTTGAACATACAAGCTTACAGCACCTGATATTCCCAATAGGTTAGTCATCTACTTACTGACCAGGCTCGACGTTGCTTATCTTCGGTGATCTTTTGAGAACTGATGTTTCAAAGTGATGTGGCGGTATGATGTTAGGAGCACAATTTATGTAGATATTTGGCGAAGGCAGTGATTAACCTATACATGAACAGGGTAAGATTTTAACGATCGGGGAATTATCTTCTCTGGTGTCGGTTCTACTAAGCCTCAGGTCCTCGGAAGAAGTTGGTCAGCGGTGCCTCGAATTAAGCTGGGGCATCACAACAGTAGAATGTATACAAAGGGAAGAATAGTCGTTCAGTACATTATGCGTGTCATAGCGGATCTTAGCTGTGAAGGTTATAAATGGTGCAATTAAGGAATGCAGTTCGCCTGAACAATATCCATAGAAATAGCGATAGATCAGCGAGAGGCTTGCAATATTTCTTGTGGGAAAGGTGTTGTGTGCTGTAAAATAACTCATCACTCACAAGGCCGCGAAGTGCAACATTGTTTTATTGAGTAAATTAAAAAAAAATAGAATGTGGAAGCGAATATTTATTTAACACAATGTATTTCATGTCTATAATTTTATTACTTTACAGTTTAATATAGACGATTTGATATTCTATGAAATTAATCAGTCTTTATTTCACTGAACTTATTAAAGTGATCTCTCTTTTAAATTAAATGTTACAGACAGCAGAATTATACCCCATTGGTTGTCATTTTACCTGCATATATATATATATATATATATATATATATATATAATGTGTGTGTGTGTGTGTGTACGCTAGTAGAATGTATAATATTATCTGGAGAAAGTCGAATCTGTGAATTATCTTTGTTACATCTAAGCCATATTCGAAACCACTTTCCTCACACACAGGTACGTCTCTCATTCCGGCCAGAAGATACTCTAACGTATAGGGCGAAATACGTAACTGAATACCTTTTCCACATTGTTTCATTATCATCACGCACTCGCATGTACTCACATACTTATCTATCTATATGAGTATTTATTTTTCAATTGAAATTTTGCCTCATGCTTGCCTATTGTTATTTTCGCGAAAATACCAACATTCTCCCACGGAAAATGAAGCTCTACGTCATGAAAAAGTAAAGAAAGAATGAATAACTCAATAATCCCACTAATAAATATCGTGTGTGTCTTTCGTCGTTAAACCAATTTTGTGATGTAAATCCTGTTGAATATACCTGAAACATTTTGCATTTTATATCTGAAAGTAAGAAATAAGCAGAACACCTGCTCCATTGTTTTGGATGTTTGGATATCATATATATATATATATATATATATATATATATATATATATATATATATATATATATTAGTTGAAGATAACTATACTTTAAAATCTACTAATAGCAGGCCCACGAAGTTTGAATTCATACAATAAATTATCCCTGACTCGTTTGGATATTTAACTAGCATTACTTGAAATAATAAAAAAAAATCGTATCTGTTTACTTTTCTCATATATCTGCGCCATGTTTTGACACATAAATCAGCGTTGACATTATCAACAGATGTATAACCTATGTGTAGCTATAACAAATAATTCCCGTCCATAAACGTACACCTATCTATCTATCTATCATAGAACACATATATACACCCACAGACGTACACAGGTATATGGCGGGGGTGGGGAAGAAGAAGACAGAGACTGCGAAAGAGATAAGACGTTTTGGTCATGGTCTAAAGTTACCTAAAGCGTGTAATATTTAATAACATCCTAGCGTTGATTTCTATGTCCACACTGTCTATAACTACAAACGTTCTCTGATATTAATCACTCTTCCACGTAACAAATCATAAACAATACACGTATGCACGCACAAAAAAAAAACAACTTCACACACAAATTCGTATAACCAAATCTGTATGTACATGTGTGTTTGTGTGCCTGTATTTATGTGAGACAGAGCAAGAGAGGGCGGGATATTAAGAGCGATATGAAACAAAACTTATCACCAATCCATCTGAAAGTATCCGAATACTTTTACGCATGATGGTGTTTTTTTTTTAACGGTTCGTTTGATATTGCTGTTTTGAAAGATATTATGAAGTGGAAGTGGGATTTGATATTATGGCTTTATATACTCGGTAGCACACATTTGTAGCAAATTTAACGAAAAAATACTGCTCCGTTAAATTTGTTAGTGATTTGGCTATTAATGCTTATAAGGAACCACGAATAATTATTTACAATATTTACATTGTTCGGACTGTTGTCCATATCTTCGATGCCATATTCACGACGTTTCAGGTGATTGGAATTTCGAACAGAATCCTTTCTAGTTCCACGTGCCATGACATCAGTCATCTTCCTTTAAATCAATTCGCCAAATTTCTGTTCAGCTCAGTTGTAGCCAGGAAATGAACTCGCAACAATTTGGGTTAAGTCACTGGTTCGACCAACGATTTTATTCGCTGGGTCACGTGTCATTGTGTATGGATTTTCGACATTTATAAATGCAATGTCCCAGTAACTTTTTTACCGCTTTTATCTAGCAGTCCGTATTACTGGTTCCCAAATTGTATTCAATTCTATGCTTTGCCTGGTTAGGAGATTTTTGTAGCCATTTGTTTAACAAGAAGTCTCACGTTATACCTCACTTAGCATAGCTCAATTTGGTCTCATTTAAATACACATGGAGATCTACCAAACTCTGTCTGTAACATAATCTTTGATAATACAAATATAATAGCATCATCCAAATGTACATAAAGACTAAATGTATGGAAGAAAAAACCAACACTCAATAATATCAACTATGAACACGGCCATATATAATGACCGAGTTTGGAAAATAAAACTCTAGATACATACAAAAAGACATAAATATATTCAGTTAAAAGTAAAATAAAATTCATCCTTGATAATGTCTAAAAGTATAGACGAAAGCGCTTGGAAAACATTCGGACAATTTTCGAACAAATGAAATACAAACGTCAACATGTTTGAAACATAAACAGTTACAAACTTTTTTGTAAAGCTAAAAGCGAAACCAGTTAAAATAAAAATTAAAACATTTTTTTCTGAGAACCCACTTGCAATTAATTTTGATTTTAATATTTCTCTATAAAATATATATGTATGGGATACTTGATACCAATAATGTTAATGCTTAAATGGTAAATAATTATACATATATACATACATATACACAAATTAATGCATACACATATTTATATACGTTTATTTCATTTTTTAATTGGGTTAAGTGATATTATAATTATCAAGGATTATTAAAAGTATTAATTTTAAGAGGTTAGATTTATAATTAAATTTAATTATGTTTGTTAGAATATATATGCATGTGCCTAATTTATACGCTTAAATATAGGCATAATTACACGAGTACACGGGTATATGCACATTTAAGTCTATCCTTTGTTAGTAATAAACTAGTGCATAGATATGTTAAATATTATATATATATATATATATATATATATATATATATATATATAGTATCCTTAAAAGAGATTAAAAACAAAGGTGGTACTTGAGCAAAGGAACAACAACACGCGCTTAGATGAAATAAATAGAGGTTTCTTGTAAAAGAGAATATACTTCTGAAAGTCAGGGAATCGTTTAGCAGGCTAGTAATTCCCGATTCAAGTCCCCTATGTATATCCTGTGCTCACTATATATATATATATATGGACTGACTATATCGGTAGGCGCAATAAGTCACTTTCTTGGAGGATAGCATCAGACATGATGATGGAACGCAGAGAGTGGTCGCCCAGATGATTGAGAGAAGTTTAGTTTTGGAGGTGTTAGAATAGGCAAGCCGTCTTTTGCCCCAGTTAACGACGGTCTTGGACAGCAGCTGCCATTTTGAACTTGTCGGACTGATCATCCTTACCATCGAGGCAGGAATAAATGGTAGATTCGTCAGTTTAGATGCCAAGTTGAGATGTCATTGGGAAGTTCGTTAATGAAGACTACAAAGAGCGTAGAACCAAGGTAGAACCCTCGGGGACAGGATGTAGACGAATTGCCGTTCAATGCAACTTTCCTTTCACGATTTGATAGGAACGATTGTATCAGCTCAAATACTTGCCTGGAGTTAAGACCTGAATGACAGACCCTGTCGATGGCTTTTGAAGTGTTTAGTGCGCGGGCTTCACCGTTTTTATCTAGAGAATGATAGATTCTTACTGCAATTATTTTTAGTACGTCAACAGTTGACCTGTAGAAACGAATGTCATATTGCTTGTCTGGGACAAAGCCCTGTGATTAATTAGTGTCTATATGAGTTTCCCAAAAATAGGCAGAAGGTTAATAGGCCGATAGCTGTATGGGTCAAATGGTTCACCAGTGATCTTAAAACTAGAACAACAGACGATGACTTCCAGGAGGCAGGAAATTAGGGAGCAGCGGGATATTAATTATACAGTTTAGAGAGAACAAAGCCTAGTTCACGAGCACACGTTTTAAGGATTATAACAGGAATGCCATTAGGTGCACATGCTTGACCCAAGAATAAATCGCAATTTTCTTTTGGGAGGTTGATCAATAGGTGCCATGGAGTGGTCAGGGAACAGGGCAATTTTGGGAAACTTGGCAATAGCGGCGAGAGGAGGTAAGAAATAGATCCAGTGGAGAAGCATGTTGCACGGTTTAGCTAGAGATACGAGAAAAGACGTCCACGGTTTGAGTGAGGTACTGAATAATGGAAAAATTTAATGTCTGTATATCGGCAACATCAGTACCTTTAAAGTATTTCAACCACGGGTCCTGGCGAGCATTAAAGTCACTGAAGACAAAGATATTCGAAGAGTGATGAAGAGAAAGTGCCGTTTCTATACTGTCAGCTATTGCGTCTTATATACTGCAGTCTTGAAAAGATGGGGAGGGATAACAGAAAAGAATAAGATGGCTGACAGAGTTTATTAGCGAAAGATGGAAGCATATGAAAAAATAGACAATTCACTGGCTATCGGATGGTTTTCCTGGATGTGAAGTCCAAGGTCATGAATGTGAATGGTGAAATCCTTTTAGCAAAAGGGCAAGATTCACATTCACTAGAACCATGAATTCACTGGTAGCAATGGAAGAAATCAAGTTATTTTCACAGAGGGCAATGGTATCTGGCGACTTTTTCATGAGAAAATATTCCAAGTCGCAGAAGGATACCAGTAATATTGGAGAAAGAAAGATTGAGTCGGGTAGGTGTTTTTATTATGTTAACTGGTTTTATTTTATTTCTCTTTTTGTGATTACCATGTTATAGGTTTTGAGGAAGGAGAAAAATACCACTATAATTGTCATTATCGTCAATGGCAAATCAGACTAGCCAGTGCGTAGCTGAGTGCAGAGCATAATGTGGCCTCAGGGTTGCCCACCAGATATACATGCAGGGACACCTATCCATGTATGACACGGCACTATAGATACCCCGATTTTATGCGATTGTTGATCGGAGTAGCCTCTGTAAGCGCTACGAAAGAGATCGGGCTCCTAACGAACGACTAGTCGGAAGCAGCAGCCAACAAAGTGGCATCCTGGCACCCTCATAATGGAAAGTCACAGTCATTCGTTAGTCTGATCACGAAAGAGTTAAGACTGTTAATTCACTGTGGTCCTGGCAGCAGAAATAAAGAGAACCGGTAATCCATATCCTAAACAAGGGATGAAACTCTACTCCACTTCAATAGTCTTTCAATAGACACGGAGGAGTGCGGACCGGACGATATGTGAACCTATCTACTTCTATCAATCTAAAAAAAAAAGTAGGAAACATTCATTTTAAGTCTTAGAATAAGTTCAGATATCCACTACCTTTAAAAAAATATTCAGCATTGTATAACAGAGTGAAAACACACACACACACACATATATATATATATATATATATATATATATATATATATATATATATATTTATATGCGCAGAGGCAAGCATTAAGAGAAAATTAAATCAACGAGGGAAGAAAAAGGAAAATATAGTATAAGATTCGGAAATAGGATGGCACAGAAAAGTGAAAAGGATAATAAAAACAAGAAAAAGCAAGTTAAATTGCAATAAATAATAATGAAAAGCGTTCATTTCGACGATACCAATATCCACTTAAATTTGACGGCTATATGTTTTGCAAATCAACGTATTTAATTTGTTTTGTAAAATACGGATTTTGCTTCAAGATATTGTAGCTGGCTGCCTTTCACATTATAGTCTTTCCGTGTTCACCCTGAGAGAAACATTTCCTATCTTCTTCATCGTCAAAATAATTTCTGATAGGATGATTGGTTATTATTGTTTAACTTTTTTATGACTAAGTGCGTGTGTTTTGTCGAAAATGTGTAAACGTTCGAGGATGCTAAGTGACATACTTTAACCTGATGAATATTTATGAGCGTCTTATGAAAGATTTTAATTTCGTGTAACAAGCATTTCGCTTTTCTTTATATTAAATACTATTTAGAAACAAGGTGAATATTAGTATAAAAAACATTGACTTGAAGCGGTTTATTTTGTAGTGATCGTCAAAACATCCTGTCGGGAGTGTTAAGAAAAGAGAAGGTCGAGAGAATCTTGCTTCTAACCAATAAAATACGAAGGGAATGAGAATGTTCATCCTGTTATACGTGAAATATCGGGTCACAGCTGCAATGGTTAGGGCTGGTGAAGTCTAGTAATGTAACACTTCAGAACACATGCCATGGAAATAGCCAGAGTCTTCTGTGGAGAAAATGGTAGTAGTAGATTGGATAATAAATAATTACCCACAAGGCCGCGTAAGCGCTTTTGAACTCTATCAAGAAAGTCAAGTGATGACATGGCAGCTTCAGCCCAGATATAGCAGCATTATTTCATTTTCGGTAGAAGTTTTCTATGTTTCACGCATGCAGGCACGTAGAAAAAGCGAAGGAGACATTCACAACATCTACGATATCTTCGTAGATGAAATCGTGCAACTATTGATGAAAACGCTTGTAAATTATTATTCGCGTTCGCAATCCGATCAATTATTCAGAGCCACATATCTATTTCTCTATTCGTAGATACACCGGCATATATTTCCTGGTGACTTAGCACGCACATATTCAAGAATATAAACATTATTGTAGATTAAATATTTTTCTTTTCTTAGCAATATCATTTATCATGACATTTATATGAGGACAAGCAAATGACATGTTCGCTTGAAAAATATTTAATTTTTTTTTTATTTTGTGGCGTAAATTAATGAGAAAATAGCTAACATAAATTTTGTTTTTTTGGTTCTCTATAAATTGTTTTATTTTCATTCATCCAGAGTTTCAATGCCAAACGGAATATATTAATTATTGGTAAATTGATTTCTTCCTTTTGATAAAAAAAAATAGAACCAATATACTTCTGTCCGCGATTATAATTACCGGAATAATTACGGCGTCGACCATATATATATATATATATATATATATATATATATATATATTACTTGGAGAAAAATGATTATATATATTTTTTAATTACTTGCAGAAAAATTATATATATATATATATATATATATATATATATATATATATAATCATTTTTCTCCAAGTAATTAAATTAAGCCCCTAAGACGCAAGAAGCTAGTGAGTATTAGAAAATATGAGACAAGCTATTAAGGAGAGAGGACAACAAAGAAGAGAGAAGGTAACGATTGATATTGCATTTAAAGTTTGGAAACTCAAAGTTGACTGGGAAGCCGGAAGAGATATCCAAAAGCATAAGTACAAGAAGAAGCTGCTAGCATATAATTTACAGTTATATCAAATCATTTCACCTGTAAAATGATGATAGTTTGACGTCCATCTTGTACTGAGCTTAAATTCATAAAGTCTACGTAACATAGAGGAAAGTTCCTCAAACCAACAACCATGAAAGTATTTATAGAAATATTATTATTATATTATTATCTCAGCAAAGCTATGTTACGGCTGAGTGAATGGAAATGAAGCCGAGATGCCACGTCAGGAAAAATAACATTTCAGATTCTTTGGATTTTATCAAGAATCTCTAAATATATATCAGGAACACCATACCAGATGTGGCAGCAATATTCAAACCAAGGGCGAATGGTAGACTTATGAATATGTAAGCTAGATGCTGGCGAGAAAAAATATCGAGCATGACATCGTCAAACAACTTCCTTAACCGCAAACTTGTCAATTGATTCATATACTCTTTCGACTTCGTTTCTAACGATCGCAGCCCTGTTTATAATATGTAGTTCTTTAAATATTAAATTCCAAATATGTGTGGGTTTTATGTCACGAAGCAAGAACTCTGGGTTTAAAGTGAACATTACAATCAAATGTCCTATATTGAACGTATTAAATATGTTATGTCACTTAAAATTCTAATAGAATAAATATTAATAATTTCGAAATTACAAATTTTTCGCAATAATCTCACTTGGCAAGTAAATTGTTCCTTTTTGATAAACGGATAATCAACAAAGTTATTTGGGTTTGTTGGTTTGTGAGAATATAGGTGATGATGACAAGATACTTCATTTTGGCAACAACCGACTCGGTATTGCGCAGTTTGGCCCTGAAATTATCTGATGTAACCCCATATGAATTTGTATTCCCTGGCTATTTGAAGGAAAGAAAATCGTGGCAATCTTTAGGAAATAACACCCAAAATGTAATTTCATACATACATACATATATACATACATACATATAATTTCCCGCCGCAGAGAAACAAAAACACATTGGAACACTTATCTTGCGTCAAGGTGATATTATTATGAAGGTGACTAAAGAAAAAAAAAATCGTATGACATAATAAAATACTTTATGTAATTCCCGTTAATCTCTGCAACCGGCCCATTTGTATACATACATCCATATAATATTTCACATGAGGTTTTATATTGCTCTAAATGTGTTCTTTAGCTCAACTTATAAATCGTTATCTGTCTAAATTGCCTTACAGCAGGGCGCAGTTTCACACTATCAATTAATACATGGAACATTTGACTTCAAAAAGACTCCGTTACATTAATAAAGACACAGATTTTGCAAATTTCAAAGCTAGTGAGAAAAAGATAACACTTATTTAGAAGTCAAATTAGTATTAGGCAAATAGATAAATACGAGATGTTATTGTGTGCAGTTCAGAGACTAAACTATTTCTCTATTATTTATATGGCAAATAAATTTATCTTCGGAACGTTGAGCCATTTCATTTCTTAGGAGTCATTTTTTTTCTTTAATGTTCGTAGGGGAAAAGAAATTAGAGAACGAGATATAGATTTGTACACAGCAGATTTCATATCATAAGACTCTCATTGTGCAGCTTTCAAATGTGACCCAAAATTTCAGACGAGATAAAGGAGTGACGAAATATGTTTACTGGAAATAATAGATTTAAACTTAATGTAGTGTTAATAAGAAATAGTATGGATTTAATGAAAAGAGTTTTGTTTATGCAGTCTATCATAGTCACATTATGATCTTCCATGTCCTACACAGATTGCGGACATACATGATGACATATATACATATGTCCATAATACTAACTACTGACAAATTGGAATAATAACTTTTACGGTGTTTGATGGCTGGTTTAAATAGAAGTTTGCTATGCGACGATAACGGTCACAGAATAGCAGACACAGGTCGTTAATTGGTAATGCGGTGCTATGACATCGTACATGACCAAGTGAGAGAAAGAAATATTATCAACAGAACCATGTGATTATATATATATATATATATATATATATATATATATATATATATATATTTCAGGAATACGTTTTGAAAGCGTCGTCCATGTGACGACAACGTGACCATGCTAAACGGAAAGCTGATCATTTTAAAAATTTTCAGTTATCTGTTTTGGATAAGACATGTTTTTATGTCCATCGTCTTTGTCAAATTGAACTGAATTGTATTTTAATGAATATTGTCTTGAAAAAGGTTTATTAAACCGAAACGTCAGACGTCGACATTTCATTCATTTTAAACAACATAATTGCATTTAAGGATTTTTTGTTTGTTTTTTCCAAATTTTCTTCATTCTGTCGGATCTATTTCCATTTACATTTGCTTACACTTACACACACACACACACACACACACACACACACACACACACACATATATATATATATATATATATATATATATATATATATATATATATATATATATATATATATATATATATGAAATGGACAAAAGTCCGACAATTATTTTAAGACATTTTTATGTTTATAAATTTTTTTATAGATACGAATATTTAAGTCAATGCTCTATTTATAATAAACAGTATTAAACAACATTCGTCCTCCTGTCACAAATGAATTGTTGTGAAAATTTCTCGGACATTCAGGCCGGTTAATGTTATTTAATACTGTTTATTATAAACAGAGCATTTACTTAAATATTTGTATCTATAAAAAGAATGTATAAACATAAAAATGTATTTTATACACACACACACACACACATATATATATAATCATTATATTTACAGGTAAATCATATGAAATCAAATAAACAATTAAATATTTCCGCTGAACATGTCTTTATTCTGTGATTCACGAAATTAAATCAACGTAGCAGAAGACATATTTGTAAATTAGTGGGAAAAATGGCTATTACTAAGCTTACCTCGAATTAGAAACAAGATAAATGAACATAAATAATTTAACTTTGTTTATAATTAACGATCTATCTCTTTTAATTGAGCTACCTTTTTACAAGGACTGGGTGTTATAGTTAAATTCTAGAATAACCGTTTTCAACTGTCTTAGGTGTAATACAACTGAGAGACATACATGCATATATATAGATAGATATAACGATATATATTTATATATCAATATAATAGAAAGTTCTGCCAGGAATAGTGAAATGTTGTAAAAGCCAGAGCGCATATTTACTGTGGGTGACCTTTGGATCAAGGCAGTCTCTAAATATTTTCGTTACAGTGAATTTTGATTCTCCTTTCACCAGAGTAGCATTTTTCAGTTCAATAATCTGGTCATTCTTGTTACGGTGGGAAACTTATGAAAAGTTTTTCTCCATACATTTTGATATATGAGAATATGCATCGCTATTTACATTAAATAAAAACAGACCACTTTAAGGTTCCATATAATAAAAAGGACTGCGGATCATCAGACTTTAATTCCAAACAAAAAATGAAAAGAAAATTTACACATTTTTGACGGGCCGTATTAAACATATGTAAATTGAGGAAGTGAGGGGAGAGAGAGAAGACATAAGTGAGTTATTGAGTTCTCTGGATTTTATCCTCCTTAGGTTTACCCATACGGATTACGTAGTTTTTCATAAACTAACTAACTAACTAATATATATATATATGGGTTTGTGCGTGTTTGGTTGCTTGCAGAAAGCTTCTCGACACGATAAATTAAAAGATACGTCAAAGAAATTTTTATTCATTGATGATAAGAACTTTTAAGGATTTTTGCAGTATTACACATACACATAGATTCACAGACTTATGCCTTATTTCGGTGTTATGAGCGATTCTCGCTTAGGATATTATGTCTCTTTATCGATTCATGATTGATTTGGTGGAAGAATTCACGCAGTAGGCTATCGCTTCTTTGTCCGGTAGATTGGTTACGAACCAAACTCTAGAATTCAGTCTGCCCTGCTATTTAACTTATAGCTGAGGATAAGGAGAAGCGATGGGTTCATACAATTCCCAAGTCTCTGTGCATGTAAATGTAACGAATTCGAGTGTAAATCGAATTATACAGCATACATCGAATTTAAACCTGGGTTTTTGGTTCCATCTCTTACCATGCTTATTTCTAAGAAAATATCATTTACAACCCCGACCTGGTATAAAATGAATGTAGCTTATGAAAAGAAAATTACTGCAAAAAGCCATCTTCAAACTATCACAATGTTTCATTGTATTTATCATTTCAAATTTTGAAGTAAAATGTATAGCATTTTTCTTCATTTTTTTTTTCATTTATAGAAGGAATAAACAAACTTTATACCAAACATAGAAGGCGCATGTTTACGTAATATGAATATGAATGCTGTGCTATTCCAGTAATAAAACAAACAGCCATTCTTAATTTTTTTACGCGAGATATACCAAATACTACGGTGGCGGCGAAACTAGGAAACAGTGTTTCCTTATAAAATATATATCGTACAGCAGGGACAAAATTCACTGTGTCTTGCTAAACAATTTTTTTCACCAGAATCTTTCTTACACATTTATAAATCATCCATTCATCGAAAATTGCTGCCGTATCTGGTCTGGTGCTTCTGCTATGTTTTGTAATGTTAACGAACAATCGTTGCCACTTTTGTAATGACAAGGAATATTTGTTGTCACTTTTGTAATGCGTGTTGTAGTAGAGACATTTAATCGCAGATACAAACTATAGTAATAGTTGAACAATACTGGGGTCAGAAGCCTTTGAATAATCTCGAACTAATACTTGCTCGATAATACTCGCTTGAAATGTAACGACCGAATATTAATCCATATAGTGATCACTTAGACGCCACACTAATTCCTAAATATATATTTCCTTTACCATCACGTAATCTACTTATTCGAAATGGGATCGCCTGTGTTTGCTCGCTGGTGATCTGTGTTCAAACACCAGTGTTGCAGCGACACTTTATTCGTATACAACACTTTATATTTAGATATTCTTGATAAAATCAATTAATTTTTACATCATCTATTATATCGTATTTTAACTTAAGTGATATATTCCCGAGAATGTTTCCAAAGACGAATCGACACAGTTATTGGTCTTAACCTGGCACATTATCTTCAGTCACTTTCCCACTGCTACAACATAGCTTCCCCGTGCCTTTTCTCTAAATATTTCCATGGTAATTGTCATGATTAGCTTTTCTCTTTTGTACTTTGATTTATTTAAGCGGTGTACTAGACTGGAACTTAGTTGATATCATTTTAAGGTTGAAATGGCTAGATTTAACCTTAAGTTCTATGCTAATAATTTCTTCTCTCGCTCTATTTTGCTTGTGGCACTCATTTCCGGCTTCTTATTTTCTATTCAACTTTGATCTTCAAAAATGTAAATGCAATGCCAATCCTCATCTTCTGCCTTCATAATTCTTGTTCTTATATTGTTCTCCCCTACTTATTGTACACACTCAGTAACCCCTCGTGTCTTCCTTGCTTTTCTTGGGGTGAATCATATATATATATATATATATATATATATATATATATATATATATATATATATATATATAATGTTTGATGTTTGCCTCTTGATTCACTGTGTGTCACATTGCCATCAGGGAATGAAAGCAAAGTAGATTGATGAACACACTTTGAATAGACGGGAAAATACTTCTTTGAGGAATGTGACAAGAAGAAAGTTTAAAGGAAAAGTTGGGCTATTTTGTGGCCTATTGCGTGATGGAATGGTATCACAATGCACCGGCAATTAATGTCAGAGTGTAGCCAGATTTACTGTCAATGAATAGCAAGCCCACTGTCATCGAAGTGATTTCATGATTTTTATTTACTTTCTCCATTCACAAATGAAATCTGAGGAAAGGGGCGTTTCTCATTACTTGTCATAGGCCTTCGTCATGAGTTTGAACAATTATCATCGTCATGTGCATAATTTTTATTCGTTTTTATTCATACATTTTTTGCTGGTATCTCTTTACCAGAAAAAAAAAAGATGCTTTTTTTGTTCTTCTTTTTTATTCTGAAATAAATTTCTACTTTTTTTTTAGACTCATAAAAGTAATGCAGAGCAAAAACTGGGTTAGGTCACTTTTGAAACTACACTAGTTTATTATAGAATTCAGGACACGGAAATGAATTTCGCTCAATAATGAATTTTACCGCTGTTAAAATAAATATACGGTATCAAGATATATGTTGTGGTGCAACATCTTAATAATGACACGTTCCATTAGGACGAAGGCTATCATGGGAGGACATATAGTCGTGTCTTTTCTTCTGGTGATTCCCTTGAAAACCAAGGCTGATGTTTCCGGTCTATCCTATTATTTAAGAGTTGCTGTGGGTAAAGAAATGAAATCCTCTTTTTGCAAGGATATTAATCCCAATAGATGCCGAGATTTGCGCTTATATAATTATGAAACCATTACATCCTCTTACGTTACTCCAAAACAAGCTCTTCTATTCTACTATGCTAAAGTGATAGATAATCCAAATTTGTACTATTTGACTGAAAAAGAATAGGAGAAAGTTTGCTTGTATGTCATGTTTTGATATTTAATTAGTTTTTGAGTCAGTATTTTTCAATGCAGTATATAATCATGTATTGGTAGACTTTCTGTGTAGAGAGCTCCGAGAATATTTTGCTTGAATTTTAAACCGTACAGATAAGAATATCTGTGTATAGTGAAAACGGTCAGCGAAAATACATGATCTTTAACCTTTTCAAAGCAATTACCTGTGTAAATTGCGACCTCCATTTTTTTTGCGTAAAAAGTGATCATAAAAGCAAGCACTATACATACATATATACGATATGTATTTGACGGTGGAGTAATGGATAGGGGCTTCGATTGAGGAAT
>CAHIKZ030000531.1:472500-477500 GCA_903632075.3 Acanthosepion pharaonis | reverse complement strand
TCAAGGTTGTTACGTTATAGATAGCTTTTCCGATAATATAGACAAGACCATCTCCCTAGACCCATTTGCAAGCATATTCATTTTTGGTGACTTAAATGCCCACCATAACAAGTGGCTTAAACATTCTGTCATTGACCTCGCTGGCATCTTAACCTTTCAATTCTTAATCACTCAATCTCTCACGGAAGTGAGTGAATACATCGCCTATTTCCCCAGTAACCCTGACGAACATGCTTGTTTTCTCGATCTCTTTTTCTCTGACTCTTGTAATGCGTAGCTCTGCCCTCTTGGCAAATCTAATCATGTGGTAGTGTCTGTAAACATCTCATTTCCCTCTCCGACCAGCTAAGAACCTCCTACCAACAGAATATCTTTCGGTTATCAACGAGCAGAATGGGACTCGTCCCGTGATTTCCTTCGTGATGTCCCTTTTAATCATCCTGTTTCAAAATAAGCTACTGAGTTCTCCGCCTGCGTGAAAGCCGGCATCGATGTTTCCATTCGAACCAGGAAATACCAAATTAAATCGCGATTATCTACTTGGTTTTCATCTGCATGACAAGCTTCTATAGCCCACAGAAATCATTTCTTCCGGCTGTAAAAGAGCGACGCGTCTGTACTTGTAACGTTTGCAAGCGGGTCCTCAATGAAGCGAAGTAACTGTTTGCTGACAGTGATAGATATCAGTTTAGGAAGACCTTTGACTACCCTTTCGCTTCATCAGAGAGTGAGCGAGAATAGGAATGGTTGAGAGCATAAACAGGAAATGGCTAAAATAAACAGGACGCATAGGTGTCCTGAGCCTTGAATAAAAAGGGTGCAACGGTGTCATGAGCAGAATGAAATGCGTGCGTACTTGCGAGGGCGCATACCGGAAGAAGCGTGGCCACATGAATTTGCGTGCGGACATGACCGGAAGAGATATGGTCATAAGAAATTGAAAAGGCGACATATCGAAAGAAGACGTAGGCATGTGATGTTACGTGGGTATCCAAATATAATTCTTGGCCTGAGATAGAGGCTGGCTAGGGTTTCATGAAGATTTTGTCTCCGTCAATTCCTGTGTGAAAACTCCTAACCCCTTTGATTCTCTCTCACTCTACCTACCCAATTGTCGCAACTCAAACAATAATGATATATATATATATATATATATATATATATATATATATATATATAACTGTTTGTCGCCTCGTTTAGTCTAGCAGCACTATACAAAAATTGAATAAAACAACGTATAGCATCTCCCAAGTTGGGGTCTAGAGTTTATTAGCGGCTCTGCAAGAGTCTGTTGAACAAAAGCAGTATCTCAACCACTCTACTATTCAATCAATTTGAAGTTCTGACATCTGCAGCATATAATGTCGAATGCTTTGCTCGGAATTTCTCTTCCAACTAAATATTCGACTCATTTGGAGTACCCACACCTGACCCCCCCCATGAACTTAGGCTATACTGAGTGATATGCCTGTAACTCCGTCACTTGTCTCGGACATCATTTCTAAATTAGACTACCAAAAGACAAGTGGAGCTGACAGGGTACCAACCTTTCCCGAGCAGGCTCCATTTCCCTCAAATTTCTACGACTGTTGTCTCGCTGCTTCTCGTTTTCCAGCTTTTCGGAAGTCCTCCTCTGTAGTCCCGGTTTTTAAGAACTCTGTAGAATCTTCTGACCTCTCTAAATACCGTCCTCTTAGACTCCTACTGTATTTCGGCAAAGTATTCGATGTTTAACCACGTCAGCATTGATTACAATGCTGACGTGGTTAAGCATGTTAACTCTCACGACCCACTCTCTGGTAAATAATATGAATTTCGTTTTGCATGCTTACGGCCATCACTTAATATGTACATAAAACTCTTTATAGTAACGGCGAAACTGGAGTTATGGCTCTAGATATCTCAGTGGCGTTTGACAGGGACTGACATGCTGGATTTCTATGCAAGCTTCAGGGCTACGGCATTACAGGACAATTGTTTTATTTATTCCAGTCATCCTATCAAATTTTGAAATGACGGTTGTTTTGAACGCTCTTGTTTCCAATTCCTTTTATTCTAACGCTGGTGTCTCTCAAGGCTTGGGTCCTCCGCTATTTCTGATCTTCATCAACGATTTCTTGATGTCATCAGTTCGAAAGTAGGCATTTATGCAGATGGCATTACCATTTACTCCTGCCTCAATAGCAAACACCTCAAAGCTGACAAAGTTAACCTGGCAGCTACTCTCGAAAAGGAGCTCGAGTCAGTGGTTAACTGGAACAAGAAACGGCTTGTGAATTGTAATGCCTGCAAAATTTAACCTCCATAGAGAAATTTCCTTTCCCGCAATCAGCGTGACTGATACTCGACTCCCGGAGAGCGTCTCACTGCGCCTTCTTAGCCTCACATTTTCAACTGACTTGAAGTGGAACAAATATATTGAATCAATAGCTGCATCTATTGCCAGGAAAGTTGGTTCATTGTGGCGTGTCAGAATATTTTTCTCATCAGAGTCCATCTTGCACATTTACAAATCTATCATTTGTCCGTGCATGGAATTTTGTGTGGTGCCCATGATGTTCTTCTCGAGGTTCTTGAAAAAATCCAGAGAAGGATCTGCAATGTAATCGATCCGGAATTTGCATCTCGATTCCAGTCATTTTCTCTTACAGACTTGATGTGGCTTCCCTCTGTCTTTTCTACAAATATTTTCATTGCAACTTCTCTGACGAGCTTTTTTCCCTGGTGTCCCGATTACATGAATTTATGCGTGCTACTAGATTGGCATCTAGGTTCCAACCTTCTACAGTTGAAATAGTTAAATGTAACCGCTAGTTCTACTCCAACAGTTTCTTTTTTCGCACTTCCCGACAATGGAACTCGATTCCGCTGACTTGCTTCACTGACAACGACAATCTTCAAAAATTTAAAAGCGGCTCCAATTGCCATATTCCGTTGTCTTGAACCCCGTTCATCTTTTAAAATCCTTTCCTCAATCCCATTTTTTCTCTCACTTCTATCTCTATAACCCACTGCATACTATTGGCACTCCTGACTTACTTGTGATGAAATGATTAAAAACCAAATAAATTTATATAACATATATACATATCATTTTCATTAATCAACCTATTATAACCGGTCGGTGTTTCATTTTAATTTTCAAATTTTCAAAGTATTAGTTTGCTGCATAATTATCAGGCGGCATTTAAATCATATTTCTTATAAAAAAAAGAAATATAAAAATTCAATAATAACATTTTAAACGATTATTCCAGAGCATATGATTATCGACACGTATTTTTATAACCTGAATATAAAATAATATTTTTATTAAAAACAGTAAAAAAAAAACAACAAAAAAAAAACAAAAAACAAAAAAAAAACAGTAATTTCGTTTAACAAATAACTCTCCTACAAAAACGTCTGAGAATTATGTACCAACCCAATATAATTCGTTTTTTATGCACATTCATTCTTGGCAGAGAGAGATTTGTCTTGAAAGCAAAGGAAAATGCAGAATAAAGAAATGTAATCTAGGGCGCCAAATAAAATCCACACCAACACGACATCCACTTTTTTAGATCATGCCGCAAACAATTATTAGTACGGTTTACTTACTTTGAAGTTTCGTTTCACATTATGAATAGAGACTGAATTAAATTACTGAATTATTTATTCACAGGGAATATAAAATTAATGAATAGCAAAGTGCAATACACATTATAATTTGGATAAAATATGTGATAACCTCGTAAATGAGAAATAACGCTAGTCCTTCCAAATTCTTAGTTTATATATATATATATATATATATATATATATATATATACACATATATACATATATATATATATACATATATACATATGCATATATATATATATATATATATATATATATATATATATATACACACATATGTGTATATATTTATATATATGTATAAGAATGTATAAATATAAAAATGTATTAAAATAATTGTCAGAATTTGTCCATATTATAATATATATATATATATATATATATATATATATATATATATATATATATATATATATATATATATATATATATACATATATATATACATATATATATATATATATATATATATATATATATACATATTTATACACATACATACATATATATATATATATATATATATATATATACATATATATATATATATATATATATATATATATATATATATTTATACATATATATATATATATACATATGTATAGAGACACATATATATATATATATATATATATATATTTATACATATATATACGTATATACATATGTATAGACACACATATATATATATATATTTATATATATATATATATACGTATATACATATGTATAGAGACATATATATATATATATATATATATATATATATATATATATATAGTTACAAGTTCATATTTTTGATACATCCAAAAGCAATTAATTTTATATATTAGATTCTTAACATTTTACTATTATTTTTTATTTACATTATTCGAAGTATTGTCCTCATCTTTGTCACCGTATTTATTGCAACGTTTTGGCCGTTGTACGCTCCGTCCTTCTTCAGGTGGTTGGAATGTCGAACTGAACCCTTTATTTCGCTCACTGGGGTAGACTGTTCTAGTTCCACGTGCTATATTTAATGGATGTCACTTATCAGTTATCTCCACTGCCTTAACTGGGCATTGAACTCACACTCTTAAGGTAGTGGAGAACCTTCAGAGGTAAATTAGCATGAGATAACTGATAACTGACATCCATTAAACATGGCACGTGGAACTAGAACAGTCTACCACAATGAGCGAAATAAAGGCTTCAATTCGACATTCTAACCACCTGACGAAGGCCGGACCGTACAACTGCCGAAACGTTGTGATAAATATGGCGACAAATATGAGGACAACAATCAGAATAATGTAAATAATGTATATAATACCTTATCTCAGAAATATAGACAGTTATTTATATTTACTTTCTATTCATATGTGTTTGCA
>CAHIKZ030000531.1:450000-467500 GCA_903632075.3 Acanthosepion pharaonis | reverse complement strand
TTATAAATTATAATTGCACCTTTAATTGAAATTAATATATATATATATATATATATATATATATATATATATATATATATATATATATATAAATAATAAAAAGTCTTAAAAACTATATCCTTACTCTGACCTGGACATTGAGTTCTACCTGGATTCTATCCTCTTGGATTTTTTTATTCAAAAATATATATGCATGTGTATGCATCTATGTATATATATTTATATATTTTGCATATATCTGTGTATTTTTACCACTAATATTATCTCTCTCTCTCTCTCTCTATATATATATATATATATATATATATATATATATATATATATATGTAATAGAATGATAATTTAAAAATAAGATAGATAGATATATGGATAATTGGAAAATAAGGTAGGTAGATAACTGAAAAAAAACTGGGAGAGATGAATGGATCGTATCATGGGCAAATACAGATGCATAGACACGAGACATATAACAATTATAAATATATTTGTAACAATAGACTTTTGAATCATCAGTCGATTGATGTTTTAATAAAATCATCATACCCGTATAATCAGTCGAAAAGTCATTGAAACATTGGCGTCAGGTGCAGCCATCCATATTTCGGCCGACTAAAACCTTTGCTTGTTTTCGTTTTATACTAATTTTCTAATGTTTATACACATGGCTGGGAGCCAATAGGCTTTGAACATTAAGGCCGATGGCAGTCTGGGCTCGCTGAATAGACTACTGGAGAATGTCTTTTCTACATACCTATATGTGTATATTTATATGAAATTCTGTATGTGTATATATCGTAAAACACACATTTTCTTTTTTATTTACAGCTATATCTGTTGTAGCTATGAGTATACAGAGATTTGAAGGCCAGTTTTCAAATGAATAATAGACTATTCACGTTTGTAAAGCTAAAGCACCAAAGTATCCTACCGACGTTTCCTCCTTGTACCAAACTAAATTTAGATTTGTTTCTTTTGTTAGTTTGAAATTCAGAAAATTTTATGTTTGATAAAACTTATGCCGAAAGGTAGTCGGTAAGAATAGATCTATTTTTTTTTACAAGGCACACAAGGTAGAGGGTTATGTTAGGAGGCCATTTGTGCATATAGGTGAGAGAGATAACGATTAATCTTAGCTTTGAATAGGTTAAGATTGTAGTGATCAGAAAAAACATCCTGTTGGGAGTTGATTTCACAGGGCAGTGGTTCGCGGGAAGAAGATGCTAGATGAGAACTTCTTTCTCACCGTGATCGGAAGAGATATTTCCCTAGTTTAACTGAAAAGATTCTGCCATGTAACGGCAGCCTACTAAGAATACATATCTCGCAAGAGATTAATTTTCTTATTTTGTACCTGTTCCGTTTACTTAATATTACAGTATTATGATTTGAGATTAATAACAGGAACAGGTTTTCTGTTGGGAGTTGATTTCACAGGGCAGTGGTTCACGGGGAGAAGCTGCTCATGGGTGGAATATGGACGGAATGTGGGTGGTCTCTTACTATGTAAATGGTATGGCATGTTCTTGCAATGAAGGTTTGCCTTCGGACGACCAGGGAATGTAATTAGTCCGAGCACTTTCCACGAAAGTGGCGGTAGAGCTTGCCACATCCTGTATGTGGTAGAGGGTTTGAAAGTTGGAGAAAAATTCGTTCCCCACAAGTACTCGGAGACGCTTTTGAACTATATCTCGACTGAAGAGTGAGATCATTCCAGCTCCTCTCCAAATATGGCAACAGTACTCGATTTTTGGCCTGATCTCGCTCTTGTGAAGGTAGAGGGCAGCAGGAAGTATCAGGTAGTTACTCATCAACGGCCCGTATGTACGAGGTTGGGTGTGAGTTTGAAGCCCAACAATCTCTCAAGTCACAGTGCTTCCCCTACATGACCTCCGTTTATCTTGATTGGTGATATTTCGGGATCACAACGGCGATGATGCAAACGTAAGTAGATTGATCTTCGATGCATTGAATATAGCCAGCCAAATTTTACCCCACTGGGTAGTTTGTACATGATCGGAAGAGAGATTTCCCTAGTTTAACCGAAAATTTTTTGCCATGTAACGGTAGACAACTAAGAATTCACATCTCGCAGGAGATTCATTTTCTTATTTTTCTAACACTTTCGCCCCAGCCCCTCAACCTCCGGCGATTTACTTTGGGTTTGAAGTGTCTATTCGATCCTAACCGAACTTAAGGGAGTGGCCATAGGTCCTCTGAGCATCCGTAGATTATTCGACAGGTCCGCTGGTTTAATCCTGCTTCCTGCCCACGTTGTGATTTGTTTGATCCAGAAAGCATAAGTGATGTCCGTCCGTTCACGCTCGACTGAAGATGTAGACACGACTGGGGAGTCTGCGCTAAGAAATTTAGAATGCAGCAATATATATATATATATATATATATATATATATATACATCGATCCAATGGTTGAATTGATTTCTATAGCAGAAAAGAATAGTAGAGAATGAAACGGGTTACAGAAAACAAAAGTAAAAAAAAAAAAAAAAATCATACACTGGATTCTAGACAGAGAGTGTGTGTCAGTGATTATCTTGTTGCTAAATCGTCTCCGAACGATATATGACACTTGCGATGGAGGGATAAAGGTTTCTGTGCGGGCCTTAAAGAGTGGCGTTCCTCCTCCCAACGCTCTCCCGCGCCAATTCTCTCTTCTCTCTTCAAGAATTTTCTCCCGTTTGCCTTTTTCATAGATAGATTTTTTTTATATAGATAAACCCGGGTGGTTATTACTGACCCTCGGTCCTACTACTTCGCACGCGATTATCACGGGGTTCTGGCTGCTTCAACCAAAATCATGGTAATTCCAAAGTTGCTTCTATCTTACTCAGCTCTATTTCAATTTTTAATCGATAAAAAATTATTTCGGTCATTTCCATAGTTTTACTGATGATCCAGATTCAATGGGTACAACTTGTGCCCTAGATCGGATTTCCCCATCAGTAAATAAAATGCTCTACTTTAATTTCGCTATTCAAATCTACTCCAATTTCACTAAAAAAAAATATGAGCGCGCGCGTGTGTGTGTTTCCCAGACCCTCCCTCTGTCACATTTTGTACCTGTTCCGTTTACTTAAAAATCAAAGTATTATGATTTGAGATTAATAACAGAAACGGATTTATTCAACTTATACGACTAGGCAATTCTGAGGGGAATTACTGGCGGTCACAATCTTAACAACATAAGATATGCAGATGAAAAAGTGCTGACAGCAGGCACGGAAAGGAAACTACAAAATCTCCTAAAGAATGTAGTGAAGGAAAGCGAGAAGAAAAGTCTAAATATATATACTACAAAAAGACAGAATGCATGGTTATCAGCAAAAGGATAAGCCCAAAATGCAAATTACAAATCGGGGATGCTAAAATCAAGCAAGTCCAAAAATTTAAATATCTAGGAAATTTTATAACAAAGGACGGAAAGTTCGATACAGCGATCCGAAGTCGTAATGGGATGGCCAAAGAGGCATTCCAAAAGTTAAGTAGAATATTATAAGACATAAAAATTTCGTTAGATACAAAGAAAATAGCAGTGGATTGTTTCGTAATATCTATCCTATACGGCAGAGATTGCTGGACAATCTCCTCAAAGATGATGAGACGTGTTTTTAGAGAAACTGGAAACAAAAAGGAAACTTATATTTAATATAAGGAAGATGCAGTTGAAAATTTTGATGATTATCAGTCCCAGGACTGGGTGGGATCGTAGCGTCGCCGCCCAACCATTCGGCTGAGGAGATCACTTCGGATGTCGCGCTTTATATTCCAATGTTTGAGTCTTTGTGGAGGGTCTTCCACAGTCCACCCAGTGGCGTTGTCAGCCCATTTTTCCCTGTCTGCTCCATCTTTTGCCTGAAGGGGAATCTTGAAGAATAGCTCTTGTCACGTGTCCATAGGATTGCAACTTTCAGTTCTTGATGGCGGTTATGATGTCGTCAAACGGGCCTCTTTATATTCTGACAATGCCTGGCACTGCGACATTTGTGATGACTTCTACGGAGGATGAATCCCATGGGATTTCTCTGCTGATCTTTGTTGTAATTATATAATTTGCTCTTATAGTCATATAATATTAGTTACACCAAAACGTTTAATTGACCAACCTAAGCTAATTTTATGACAGTCTTTCTTATACGAGATTATAACACGTGGTAAAAGTCAATGAATTCCTTAGATGCAATGATATTTATAAATGTCTAAATTGAATGCATTTAAAATAGTTTGTACTAATTATTTTAAAAAGACAATGACAAACATCAGTTTATTAATGATATCGAAGCAGTCAGCGTTGTTTTATCGAACCATTTCAAAAAACATAATTACCTTTCACATGCCGTGTAGGGTTTATTATTTTTCAGTTGCGTCTCTGTCTTTGGGTCGAGTTCGGCTCAGATGTGGCTGAGTCCGCGATGACAGATTTAGCTGGAAAAAATAAATACTGTGAGTTGTCGTGTCTCGGGAAACAGCTTGCACATAAGAGCGGGGATCGGTTGCAGTGTCTGGGCAATTTGTGTCTTTGGCTCAGGTGAATGCGCTTGGGTTGCCGACGTTGAAATCGACTTGGTATCATATCTCGTCTCATCGGGGAGACCGGGAGAAATACACTTTTTAATGTAACCTGTGGTTTATAAAACCAATGCCTTAAAACTCTGAATCAAAGCGATGATTACACAGTGACACGTCAAATTCTGCCATAAAATTAAAAAGAAAACATAAACAAATCACAATCGTACTTTAACAAAACTCTACTAGAAACTATTAAATAGAGGCAATATTTCAGCTTTTTTTTCTGTCTGTCTCCTACAATTAAATGGGTCTACTTATTTCACACATTACAGCCATAATGTCTGAACACCGTTTTCCTTTTTATTTGATGATATGGAAAATATAATGATTAAGTATCGAAACTTAGTATTTCTTGCGTAAAAATATGTAAATATTCAATTTTCTTTCTGTGTTGCTTCCTTCTTTGTTTTGTTCTATTTTGTTAATTTGAATAAAACCAGCTTTTTTTCCGGTGAGACGAAGTCACAATGCTATATCGTTGTTTTTGTTGTTTTTATTATTATTATTATTTTGTTGTTGTTTTGTTTTGTTTTTTCATTTGATTTTCTTTTCTATATATATTTAATCCCGGTTTTCCAACAGAGACCTTAAGTTAGAAATCATTTCGTCATATTTTCCCCGTAAATTGAAGAAATACAGTGTTTTATTATTATTATTTACATAGATAATACCATTTACAGAATGGTAGCACTGATTGAAGAGAATTTTGTATTTCATAAATACATGAGCTTCCAGTGATCAATTACAAAAAGCCTATCAAACGATTTCCCAATCAAATCTTGTTTGAAATCAACAAGTGAAATTTTAGATTTCTTGTTACATATTCTTGAAATTGAGTTTAAAAATGTTCGTATACTGATAGTTTCTTTGAAAACGTTACAGGAATTGTCTTATATTCTTTCTTTTTTTTATCTATAATTAACTTTCTGGAGTATATCAGTATGTTATATGTTTTCATTATTATTATGTTTTCTTTAATTGTTGTTGTACAAGCCTTTCCTTCCGGATCGCCACTAGAGATCTAAGGTTTGAAATAGCTTCATGATATTTTCCACTAATTACATGTGTAAAAATAAAACCTATGATCATACATAAGTTACTCAGATGAAGCTCTTCGTAATGCGGCAGCTGTATTTGTGAGTACAATTTTTGTATTTCTTTAAGACATCAGCTACCAGTAACCACTTCACTGAGTCTATCGAATCGTTTTCCAATAGATCCGAGGGCTTCAACAACAACAGACATTTTTGATGTCCTCATATGCCACATTTTTTAGATTTACATTCAGGATCCTTGTATTTTGATTGTATTTTTGAAGAATGTAGAACTTCAAAGAGATTTTCAATCAGCAGGGACCGCCATGTAAATAAGAAAGCATATTCTGTTCTTGTGATTATTTCATCACGATATCTGGGTGATTAGCTTTGATTGTTCGGTCTGTGAGATGGTGTTGGGTGTATTGGTCTTCTTCAAATACATACACTGAAAACCTGGCTTTTAAAGACATATACGCAGCAGGCACTATTGTTTCCCCACGTATGTGTGTATTTAGAAAGCTTATCTTTATTGAATATCCAGCCAAAACTTTTGAGGCGCTCAAAAGAAGATCGAAATGAATGCAATGCTAACAGAATAAAATATATATATTCTCTCTTTTATACACAATTGTTATTTTGTTTTTCATTTACTTATGTTCAAAACACGTAGAGATCTACTAGTCAAAATGGAAAGGGGATTGGCAAAATGAGTAATTTTAATGGATTTCTTTTTAAAAGAGTTACATGAAAAAATCAAATTGTCGCATTATTTCATGCAGAAAAGCCGATTAGAAATATTTTTTTTTTTCATATAACCAGGCATATAGCCTTTTTTCTTTTGAAATATGTTTAAGCTTGCTTTATACCATATGGAAGTCAGTCGTGTGACAACTTACCTTATTTCTAGGAAACGGTACATTATTTATCATCTGCGTATTTTGTAGAAGCCCTATATACACGAGTTGATACTTTGATCATTCTTGCGAACTAACATATAAAAGACGTGACAGTTACTTTTTTTATGAGTGTGCTTTTAGATAGAGCTGCGCGCACAAATTTCTCATCTCTCTCAACACACACACACACACACACACACATATATATATATATATATATATATATATATATATATATATATATATAATTTTTTAAATATCTTTCCGGTGAACAGTGACTGAATACAATTAAATGATTCATGTTTTTTCTCGCAATCATTACGTAGTCGGTCTTTTTTCTTTTTTTTCTTTATGAAAACAGTTATTTGATAGCCTCTCAGCTTTTTCAAGATGTTTCGTTGGTGTATGCAAAATATGTACACATCAGCTACCGTCATTGTAACATCTTGAAATCGCCGAGTTAGTAGAAAATGCCAATTTCCAAAAAAAAAAAAAAAAATGCTGCCAAGTATCTGATGATTGAAAGCAAAATTGTTTAGAAACTTTTTATTAATGCTATTTATTAAGGAATTGAGCTCTTTTTCGCAAACTACCTTGCAAATTAGACTGGGGTTACTTATTTTGTACATGTGTGCGCACAACCACCCCCCATATACGCATGCATATATATATATATATATATATATATATATATATATATATATATATATATATATATGCATGTCTGACTGCTTAGAACGTTCTCTTTCCGACCATGAGGGACGGTTTCGTATTTCACCATGTTCGATTTCTCATGTGTATGACGTTTTCATACCAGCCTGAAAAGACATTGGAAAGTGTCTAAAGATTTTACCATGGCTTGACGTGTGAGTGAAATTGGGTAAAGGGAATTGGTTGAAAACCATTGATAATTGTATTAGCCAGGGTTAGGTATACTTGACTCTTCTGTTTACTGGTCAAGCAAAATTATACGCTTTCTCCCAGAAACTGTAACGAACCGCTTAATTTGCGGTGACAAGCCGCTCGTATCCGAGTACGCTGGTCTACTGTGACAACTATCCAATCCCTGTTGCGGACACTTGTGATTTACACTGCAACTATACTGAGCGGACCTTCCTTACAGTTTCTAGGAAAGAGCGCATTATTTGGCATGATCAACGATCCGAACAGGGCCGGTACGCTCAAGTCCTCAGTTATAGAGACTTCGTGCTAGCATAACCTTCGCCGGCTCCTAAATAGTTCTGTCTACCCACTTTCACTCACAAGGCAAAACAGTCAGACATTTTCCAGAGGTGCCGTAAGCAGGGTTTGACTCCTCAGGCCGATAATATCAAGAAGTTACCCTCAAGATGAATCGGTCTCATGGTCGCAATGTGAACGATCTCCCCACCCCCGTCACAAACCATAAGTTGAACAAATCGAAAGTGTCATCAGAGCAGATAATCATCATCGGAACCAAACGCCCAACATTGCATAATTTGTTATTGTGGTTATTAGAACTTCAGCATTTTGTGAGGTATTCATTTATATGTGTGTAGGATTTTCTTTACTTCTTTCATGATAAGAAATCACTTATTCTTGGCTGCAATATATTTGCTTGAACTCCAGCCAAATTCAATTTACGTATTTTGAAGAAATGGTTGCACATAAGTATCTGAATAATAGAATTCTTATCTTTGCCACAATTCTTATAGGAACATTGGCACCTTTTAAAATACAGTCTTCATTCAGATATAGACGATGATAACTATCCACAGATTTTCTGTAAATTGCCGTGAGTTTTTGTTAAAGATAAGGGAGAGCCTACACGTTGTCTTTTTAATTGTTATGTATTCAGAGTAACCCTTCTCTTAAGCTCGCTGTCACCCAGCTGCGTACGTAGTGTTTTTGCCACTCGAGGTATCGTAGAATATATAACCGCACTAAAAGTGCACAACTAATTGCGTTCGACTTCATTATACTAATTTATCTAAATGAAAACCCGAGTAAGTTGCCGCACGAGGCGCTTGTTCCTTCCTGATCTCTCACAGGTCGGCTAATGATGACCGCAAATGATAAATAGTCAAGATTACTCTCTTACTTAGCCTATTTAGCTGGAGGCGCAGAGTAAAAATAGATTCATCTCGTCCCTATGGGGATTTGTGCGAAATTTAATGTAACACACAAGGCGAAATACAGGGTTCAGTTCGACATTCCAACCACCTGAAGAAGGCTGGAGCGTGCAATGGCCGAAACGTTGTAATAAATATGGCGACAAAGATGAGGACAATAGTCCGAATAATGTAAATAATGAACACACAAGGCAGTTATTTTATCTCGAATCGCTAAATCGATATTCCTCAATAATAAAATGTTATGCAGCACTCATGTAGACGTTTACGCATATTTTCTTTTCTACTTCTCTTCTTCATTTTCCCAAATTATATTAAATTAGCTTGAGCCTGTTATATATGAATAAAGTGTCGCTGCCGACACTTGAGTTTGAACAAAGATCGCCAGTGAGCAAAAACACAGGCGATTCACTTGTAATTTTTATGTAAAATCATTACTTGCTGGTTATACTACCTATTGTTTTAAACTTTCAACCACTTCATTTTTCTTCATTTTCTCAGGCCATTCATCAGGTTCTGTATGCTTGAAACGATAATTCATTATGTAATATTTTCCAGATACGAATTTCAGCTAATATTATCAAGCTTATTTTTTTTAAATATTAAACTGAATGAGAATAGGGGGTTCAGTGTTCATTTTATCTTCTGTTATAATGTTTTCACTTTACGAATATAAAGCAAAGAAATTCATTTTCTGTTGTTAATTCTTAAAGCTTGAGACCACATAAAGAAAGATCATTGTAGAAGCAATGTCGTATTATGTGACACTTCTTCTGAGATCTGACATTTTCCATTGGTCATTTTCTTTGCGAAAATATGTAAAATAAGACACATTTCAAATAGATAAAGCCAAATGCGCGTGATATGGTTTTGAATAAAGCAGCGCATAATCTTACAGGAGATGCACATTTAGAAGTACATTCTGTTTGGGTAACCGTCTCCTATTGTAGGTCATCCACTGTATCTAGATGTGACACCCAAGTCACCTTCACACAAAACTTAAGGAACAACCCACTCGGCTACTTTGCTTCACCAATATATTGTTCGTAAACTCAAAAGTACAGTGCCAACACTTTGGGGATAGCTCAATGGTAGGTAGAGTACTTGTCCAGTCATCTACTCTAGTGTATATCCCGCTTCCACGCATGCACACAAAAAAAAAACGCTAATATTAGAATTTTTTCCGTTCTTTTTCATCTGTGTTCACGCCAGTATGTTTTGTCAAACGTTACTTCCTCTTCTCCTGTGTGCCGTGTCCCTGTAGTTCCTTTGTACTTAGCCTAGTTTTTGGAATGCATATTTCGCCATTCCAATAGACCTTCTTTCAAAAGACGAACAAAATTTCAACATTTCTTTTCGCCAATGCTGCCATCGATCGTCCAGACGGATGTAGCTATGTTAGATGGCTACTGGCGGAAACAGCATCCACATATTTGCACGGCAACAAGTTGTAGATGTCTTACTATTTGGAGTTTGCAGTAAAGTTGATAAAGTGATGGTCTTAATGGTAAAATGCAAATGGCGGTAAGATTTCACCTATGATATAAATTGACATTTTAAGGCACACGAGGAGCCAGAGTTACAGAATAAGCCAATGAAGTATGTGGCGTAATGGATATCAGTACTGAATTAGAAATCGAGGAACCGCGTTCAAGTTCCAGTCGAATTCATTACATTTACTTACGTGCAAATACCCTTGGGAATTGTATGGCTTCATCTCTTCTCCCTCCAGCTATATGTTGAATAACAAGGCAGACTAGGTTTTATAACCATGTTTGAAAATCACAGGGATTTTTTTCAAACTGAAAATCTTCAAGCGCTTTTTTACAACAGGTTTTGAGCCAGCATCGAATAGTAAGCTCATAAAATTAATATGAGAGTAATATATCATGTTGATGCACTGTCTGTAACAAGGCAGAGTAAGCATTTTAATATATTTCAGAATAAAGTATGAATTTCGAAACATGAAATAGTTCCATTATATTCATCGAAGAAAACTAAAGACGATGTGAATAAAATTAATTTCAAATGCAATGCGATACTTTTCTGTAATTAAACTTACTGAAAAATGTGTACCATTCTTAAGCGGTAAATTTATGTTGGTCAACAAATATTTACTGGCAATGAATAAGTAATATTCTGAATGCTGCGGGTCGAGTGTGCGGATGGTGTAATTGATAGTGATTCGGAGAAAATAGTTCGAATTCTATTACAGTTGGTTACATTAACTCACGCGGAAAATACTCTTAGAAAAGATATGAATCCATCTCTTTCTCAAGCTATGGATTTAATAGTTGGATTTATATCTGGAAAAATTAGCAATCCATAAAATCAACGGCTGATAGACTTCTAAATGTAACTTCAAAATATGAAACATACACTTCACATTATAACGTTATAAATTTGTGAAATTGACAATGTCAATGTTTCCTGTATTTTTGTTTATCTCATTTTCCATTTCCAAGTTTTAGAAAATTATAATTATTAATTAAAATTTAATGTTTCTTGGAGTTTAAGTAACTTAGCTAATAATATCAAACTAGTAAAATCCCGTAAGATTCTTAAAACTACAGCCATTAAATTATTCAATCTTAAAACCGCTGGCACTTTATCGATTGGCATGTAATCTGCTATAATCTGTGCCTGTTATGAAAAGCATCATCACGTTAATAATGCAAATATCCGCTGTGGCCAGGCATTGAACTCACAACACTTTGAGTCAACTCACTTGATTATTCCAATTAACGCTTTTATTCACTTAGCCATATATCCTCAGAAGAAGTGGACAAAACATCGTTTTTTTCCTCTCTGTTGCTTTCTTGGCCAATTTCTACTCAATCTCGTCGTTCAGGCTCTAGAAAAGAACCATAGCAACTCAATGCCAGAGACGTTATCCACATTATTAATTTGATTTCATTGACGAAAATTCTCTTCCTCGAAGACTGGATCCTAGATTTACCCAGCAACCATAAAAATGATCAGTAATCACGCAAGAAAATTGGATCCGGTTTAAAGTTGTCGAATAAAAGCGATACGTGGAGCACAAAGTTTTGCAAAGCATAGGTTAAAAGAAAGGAGATTAATGAAAAGGATTTAAGCGCAAGAGTTTGATGAATGTGGTTACGTCTGAGTATCTAACTGTTATTCTCTGTTGGTCTCATGTCAGTTGAAACCATATTCCCGCTTGTTGATATGCACAGACATACGAGGAAGAAATGTGCGGGATTTCGTCAAAGTTAATAGGTCAGCTCTGAAAATTAACTGTTGATCTTGATAATTGTACGTCAAATTATTTCTTAAAACCATGAATTCATTAAATTTTCATGGGGCAAAACAAAGTTTAATCATGAAAGAAATATGATTCGTCTAGACATAAGAATTATATGTCTACTCCATACGTGCAAAATTCAAGTTAAAAATGCCATATAATGATATTTAGATTAGAACAAAAGATTTGAATAATGTTTTGTTGACTAAAGATGATAGTTTACTTTTAATATTATATCAATGAGAAATGTATAGTAATTATTCAAACGTACTACATATCGGTTTCAACCACCATTACACATGAAATCAATCCAATATTCCAACCGAGATACTCGTCCAAAAAAGTCTGATGTTTTACGCTACAATTTGTGGAATTGAAGTAGTTCCGACATGGAAATTTTAAGTAGTTTCTTTTGTAATTGTGTGTGCGCGTATATATATATAATATATATATATATATGTGTGTGTGTGTGTTTAGTGTGCCCCTGTTGTATTGTAAGTAATTTGGTTTATATTGTAATAAATTTTTGTTTAATCCAAGTACAACTTAGTGTGACACTATTTAGTTATGGTAATTGGCTAACGAATTAAGCATGGAAATTAAAAGCGAGAAATACTTAAGGCGAGAAAAAGCTATAACGAAAGACATACTGAGCGATGTTATTTTTTTTAACAAAAGAAAAATGGGTAAAGATTTTATTTTCATTTGCGAAGAAAGGTATTTTTTTCGCAGAAGATAGAAAATTCGTAAGATCTCGGACCTGTCAGAATTAATTTATGCCATGACGCGACAAGGAAAAAAATACGGGTAAAAGATAACAATCTGCCCATGGCAATAAAGAAAATTTCAATTTGGTCAAGAGGCTTACAAAGCAGAAAGCTGGAAGATAATCGAAACTGGGTCAAGCATGTGACCGATAAAGAATTAGGTGAGACCACCCCAAAGAAAAAGGAAGGAAAAAGAGAAAAAGAAAAGTAACAAGCCATTAACTATGGTTCGGAGATATTTGATTTTGGAAGGAGAACCATCTGTTGTATATCCAGAACTTGCCAGGATAAAAGTTTGTTACCTGGACAAGCTGTTGGCGACAGAATGCGGTGATGTTGAGAAAGACAAAGAGATTTAGTTGACCACCCAGATAATAAGTCGGCGAAAATCCCATTAATGAATCCCAGATGACATCAAGTTAAGATAAAAATTTAATGTCCACAGTGCGATTCATGGGGGTTCTGGCCGATGGAAAAGAAAGAAAAGAAAAGGGAAGATATTTTTTTCTTTGAGCGATAACTGTAAACTGAGGCCAGTCTAGCCACACCCACACTGCCGAGCGAAGGTAAACATATGAGAAAGCAGGGGATTGGTGTGAGATACCAATATGAGAATTTAGGAGGACAATTTCCTTAAGAAACCCTCTAAAACAGAAAGTAATTGACTTCCAAAAATGGGAAGTCATAAATTTTCCTGTCCGTTAAAAAAGAAAATCCTTATTGCAGATTTGGAATTATCGAGGAACCCAAACCACGATAGGCCCCCACCCGGTTTTGGTCGGCGTCCATATAAACGAACGTCTCTAGAGTAAAAACACAGTTGGCGACAGTTGGAGTCACAGAGTTGAGTTGCAGTTGAGCTGTGAGCTTGGAGACCAGCCTCGCAGGAGCTGACTGAAAGATTTCCACGTATTTAGACTTTGACTTTTAACCAAAAACAATTTTTTCTGAAGAACGACTTAGACTCACAACACCAAAACAAGTTTTACGAGTATCGCCTGAAGATACCAAAAAAACAGTTTATTGAAAAACAATTTAAGATATTAAGACTCGCCTAAGAAACGCAAAGTTTCACGAATCCATAGAAGCGGTTTGGGAGAAAGAAGCAGTCCTGTATTCAGCAACCAGATATAAACATACTTGTTATTTTTTTCAACACATTTGAATCTTTTGAGTTGTTACATTATTTTCTATTATGTATATTTGTGCGTTATCATCTTTGCTCCGGATTCAGCTTGCACTACGGCCCGACGCCTGATTGATTTCGTCTACCTAAGATCAAATCACAACGTGGGTAGGTTAGACTAGAAATCAAAGCAGTTACTTCGGTAACCAGACGTTGGAAGCGAGCTGGGAACGACAAAGCTGATATCTAATCTAACCAGATTTCCATCCGAACCAGCCAAGTGTTAGATCGTCACATGATAGCACAGGAGCAAGACCAGGGTGATGACACATTAGTACTTTAAAATTGTTGCTTCATAACATAATTGAACAGTTTACAATTTACAAACACCTAAGGAAAGATATCCGTATATTATCCTCATAAATGTTACAACTTCATAACTAAATGTTTACTGCAAAAGTTTCCAAAACACAATATTTTTTGTGTAAATTTTAGGTCTGAGTAGTCCTTGACAGTAGAGTCAATCTGTAATTTCAGAGATTGCTTATTTGTCGTCTTAAGTGTTACATATCATAATATATAAATATATATTTTTTACCAAATTCCACAACATATGCTCCGAATTGTAACATACAATAATTAACTACAATATATATATATATATATATATATACTCAGTATCATCCAGCCCACCTTTTTGCAAGAAAAAAAATCATCGTATGATGTCTATCTGCGAAGATATTTTTTTAAAATTCAAAATTATGTAATAATTTTATATAGATTCCACTTTTTGTCATGTTGGCGTTTTGAAATACTCAGAATTAAAAAGTAAAAACGAACGGGAATAATTATTATTTCCATTCGATTTTCCTTTTTAATTCTGCTGATAATTTCGAAACGCTATATATGTATTTTTAAATTTTCTATTGTCTTGAGTTTATTTCTTTATTTTTTTTTGCGTAATTATTTCAAAGTTTTATTATTCATTACTTATTTCAGATTTTTAAAAACGAAACTTAATATATGTTCTTCATTTTTACTTACAAATTTCAAACAAAATATCTTGAATTACGCCAGATCGCATCAGTCCGAAATTATGATACGGAAAAATAATTTATTTATTTTATGGAAAAATATATTTTATTCAATATTTAAAAAATAAACTTCTTTATTATTTTGGTTTGTTACTAACATGAAAAAGTAAATAATTTTAAATTAAATTTTATTACAGCAAAAACTATAACGAACATTATTTTTTCAGAAATTTATTTAATAAAATATAGTTAAATTCGTAAAAAAAAACGGCTAAAGTTGCCCGTAACTCATGTGTATCCTTCATATTTTTTATTTATGTAAAGTATATTTTTGTTTTTTATTATTTGTGTTTGTTAAGGTGACATGTTTGCAAAGTCTTTGGCGTAGTCCAAAGTCTTCAGCAGACATTTTTCAGATATAGACTGGTAAAAGTTTTAATAATGCTGTGACACCATTTAGGGCCGCTAGAAGGAGAAAAGAAAAAGGAAAGAAGGAAAAAAAAAGAAAGGCGAGAGTTAAATTTAGATGATAAAGGAAAGCCATCACGAAAGGGACATTAAGCGGTGTTATTTTGACAAGGAAAAATGGTGAAAATTTTTATTGCTATTGTCGAGAATTCTAAATTGATAAAAATTAACTGTATCATGGTGGCGAACTTATATTATCGGGAATAGATAAACATTTAACTGTGTCACGGGAATGCCATTTGGGGCTTCCACAGAGTCCTAAAGCGATAAAGATTTAATAGGTCATCCGTTGACCGAGAAATAAGAATGTCCGTTGACCACACACGAGTTGCGAAAACAAAGAAAAAACAAAACATAGGTTAAGTCTTTGTCGATGGGAAGATATCGTTTGGACAAGGCATCTGGGTTGTGTTGGAATTTGACTATGACAGGGAAACTATTTTATCAGAAATTGGCAAAACTTTCGTTGACTACTTCCATATGAATTCGGCTGTGAATTGGCGAAATTGTTTTATCGTATCAGTGGTTGGCGCCGGAGAGTGAGTGTGTCTGGTTGACCACCCACTTGTTAATTGGCGAAAATTTCATTGATAGGTACCAGGTGATATTGAGGATAAGAGCTGTGATTAAGGGACCACACTACGAAAGAAAAGAAAAAGAAAGAAGGAGAAAGGAAAAGGAAAAGAAAAGATTTTTTTTTCTTCGAGCAAGATTTTTTTTTAAAACAAGGCTAGTCTGGTTACACCCACACTGCTGGCCGCCCATTGGATGAATGTTAACGAGAGCCAGGCGGAGGTGATCATGTGATGCAGGTTGGAGGCCTGCGACCACCCATTGAAGGGATAGGTATGAGATGTCACTGAGAGAGAGAGAGAGGGAAAACCGTTGACGCCATCTGAGGGTATGGTGAGATACCCATATGAGAACAGAAGAAGGTGGGAGTAGGAAAAGACTTCCAAAAATGGAAAAGGAGTGGAAAATTCCTGACCGAAAACAAAAGAGGTGGACTGTGGAGTTAGAATTATCAAGGAACCTCAAACCCCGACGAGCCCACCCCGGTTTTGGGTCGGCGTCCATATAAGCAAAGTCGCAGCGAGCGAAAATCAGTTTTCGAGTTTCCAGTTCCAGTGAGTTCGAGTTTAAGTTGAGAGCTCTGAAGACCTACCACGCATTAGCTTACTAAGATTCACGCAATTCCGAACTCATCTTCAATCCAAGAACAATTTATTTTTGTAGAACGACTTAGACTCATACCACCAAAACAAGTTTTACGAATATCGCCTGAAGACACACCAAGAACCAGTTCCTTAAAGAACAGACAAATTAAGATGTTAAGACTCGCCTAACAAAAACAACGTGTCAAGAATCCATATAGCGGTTTGGGAGAAAGACGTAGTCCTATATTCAACAACCAGATATAAAATATTGTTATCCTTTTTAACACATTTGAAATTTTCGAGTTATTATTTTATTTTCTTTTACACATACTTGTGCGATATCACCCTTATTCGAACTCAGCTTGCAGTACGGCCCAGCGACTGATTGATTTCGTCTGCCTAGATCAATTCATAACGTGGGTAGGTTAGACTAGAAATCAAAGCAGTTACTTCGGTAACCAGACGTTGGAAGCGAGCTGGGAACGACGAGGCTGACACCGAATCTAACCAAATTCCCATCCGAATCACCAAAAGGTTAGAACGTCACATTTGGTGCCGCGACCAATACCAAGCCAGTTGGTCATCTCAGGACAGGATAGCACGACGGACGCAGACAGGCGGACGTCACGTTTGGAGCGGCGACACCAGCGGAGCGCGTCACAACGCATTTTTAAATACATATCTGTTTTTATTTCTGTGGAACCAAGAAATGCACTCACTTGTATCCTTACATTATATATATATATATATATATATATTTAAAAATATGATTCCAACGCTACATAAGAGTTCTCATGGTTCAAAACAAGAGCCGAAAACTTCAATATAATTATTTGAATTGAATTAAAGTACAAACTCAGTTCCATCTTCAAGCGAAATTTTTACTGGAATAACTTATTCCTGAAATTTACGCGTTTTATAAGCATATTCATTATTGAAATTAAGATTACTATTTTTTTAATATAATAACAAAAATATTAATGAACATTGGATTATTTACCTTACGAGTTCTTTTTCCTATTTTCTATATATTTTTACACACTCACACACA
>CAHIKZ030000531.1:407500-447500 GCA_903632075.3 Acanthosepion pharaonis | reverse complement strand
GAATACAGATTATTATTCTTAGAGAGCTCAGTCGACATTGCTATTAGCGCATAGCTGCGTGAGGAAAAATGCAGAACACATTTGATCGAAATTTAACGCTACAGCGTAATGAAAAAGGCCACAAACCTAATAAAAATAAAGTTTTATGGTCAAAATATTTATGCTATTATTAAAACGAAAGACCAAAATATCTTTTTATTATGTTTTTAAAGTTTTTAATCCTTTCTGACACATTCGAATTTGGCGAAAATCTGGTTTTGTTTACGTCATCGTTATGGTATAGTATTTACATTGACTTTTTGCGCTTTTTTATGTTGAAAAGACATTGATTTGGAAATTCTTGTAAAAACGAAATGATTGTTCGATTTTAATGAAATTTTAAAGACTTATTCACAAATGAATGAAATTATTTTTGAATTTTTTTTTTTAAACTTTTGTAAAAAAATATTTTTATGTATGTTACTCCCAGTTACTTAATTTCATGAAATTTAGCAAAAAACGCTTGTATTTCCCATTTTTTTATTCATTACAATTAAGATTCCTTGGAGAATCTAAATCAACTAATTTTTTATCAACCTTGCACTATTATAAGTGAAAATCTGCTTTGAATTGAAAAAATAATGAATGCAATAAAACTATGACATTATTTAATTAGAAACGCTTTTATTTGCTTTTGTGAATAATTTATATTAAGGTCATTATTGTCTGAAGAAATAACATTTTTACGATGAATAATGAATTTTTACAAGATTATTTTCATTTTTAAAAATTCTAATTATTATAATTTTAATATTTTAAAATCATGTAAAATTCTGTATTGGGCTATTTCCTGGATGTGATATAGTAATTAAGTGGAAACGAAATTTAAGAACCCAAAATTGAAAAGATGAATAAACGTAGTAACACTATTCTATTTTTAAAATATTTTTTTTATTTCTTATTTTTTACTTAATTTTACTATGAAAGACTAAGCGTGACATTATTATGAAAAAGTTAAAATTTTGTTGCTTTACAGAGAAATTAATTTCAGAAAATATGATAGTATTTTTATTTTTTATTTATTTATGCATAAAGTACATTCGAAAGGTAAATAAACTCAATAGATTATTAGATAATTGCGGAAAATATGTTCATTTGCAAAAATCACTACGTAGTTACAAACAAAAAATGCATTCACTTAGATTGCATAAATTTTATATAATTTCTAGCCTGCCCTATTAGCTGTCATCGCTTCGTCACTCAATCATCCATCAATCATTGCTTCAGATAAATACAGAGTATCAATAACAAATGGTTGTATATTATTTTTTTATGTTATACGTAATATTTATTTCAAATCAGATTAATTTAACTTTAAATATTCTAATTCTACTCAAATAACGTGTCAGATATATATATATATATATATATATATATATATATAAGTTATGAAGAACTTGGTAAACCGAATGGGTAATTCCAAGGAGGATGGAATCCTGAGAGCTCAATGTGAATATAGAGCTAATATTTAATGAAATGATAGTTATGGGTAGAACTCTTTTCATATACTTTTTTATGTATATAAGCGTGTGTGTATATGTAGGTATATGTTTTTTTTGTATATATGTGTGTGTATATATATATATGGTTGTATATGCATATAAAGGTGTGTATGTGTATATGAGTATACCTATATGTATATGTGTATATATAGATGTACAGATAGTTAGATAGATATATATATATATATATATATAATATATATATATATATATATATATATATATATATATATATATGTATGTATGTATGTATGTATGTGTGTATACGTGTATGGAATAGTTTTAAATGGAAATACTTGGGTCATTCTAATGGTATTTTAAAATTACTCCTTTTAATATTTAATATCACTTTCTCTTTTAATGTTCTATAATTAGAATTTTGAGATGTATTTTTATCTTCTGAAGGGAGTTGATTTTAAAATTGATAATTTAAATTTAAATATACCACTCTTTAACTATTAATAGTAATAATAATATTAACGAAATTCCTTTAATAATGAGGCACTTCAGAAGTCACCTGAAGTTAAACTTTAACTGTAGAATCAAACTAAAATCTAAATAAATTTCAAATATTAAAATATAGGTAATGATTGAGAAATGTATGTATATATAATTTATGTATGAAGATGGATGAACATTTGTATATATTGTTACACGTGTGTCTATGTGTGTGTTTGCGCATGTTAATAAACGTATGTATATATGGATTTGCATGAATATGTTTGTGAGATACATATAAGAAGAAAACAAAATCTTTAATATTACCCTCAAATATTATTAAATAATGAAACCTAAACCTTAATTAAGTTTGCACATATAATAATAAATAAAAATTGCATTCATAAATTAGATTGAAAGTAAATATAATATAGATGTTATTGTTACCATAATTTTCTTACTATATTATGGAAATACAATTGGTCGGGTAAATAAACTATTATAATTTTAAATATTTCTTTAATATGTTCCCAATAAATGTGCTAATACTAATAGTAGTTAACTTATATTAAGTCCCTAAACTATTTACTTAAAAAATTAAATATTTAAATTGATAACATTCATCATTTTTTAGACATCTAAATTTCTATCAAGCATTGAAATCTATCTTTTACATAATTTTGTTAAAACAAAACTACAGCCTCTTTCGATTCACTTCCCTCTCCCCCTCTCTCTTTGCCGTAACATTCATTTGGATATATCGGTATTACTGTCGTCTGTCTCTCTCTTTTTTCCTTTTCTTTTCTCCCCTCCCATTCCTACATATCATTTCCGTTAAGTTAACCATTTAAATAGGTCAAGGTTCGGTCACTCCTCCTGCCTCAATAGGGGTAGGAGGAATGACTTAGGAATGAGCATGCTTAAGAGAGATATGAAATTAACCCCTCCCTATACTCTACCTTGTCTTTTTACCTACCACTCTCACCCCTCCTCGTTAAATTACAAACATTTCACTACCCATCAATTTCTAATCCTATTTTTCCTTTCATTTCGTTATTGGAATTGTTACCTGAAGATCCGGAGTCCTTTAAAAAAGGATTTTGGTGAAATAAATTATTGTAATGGTATCTTAAAGTGATTTGTTTTTCATTAATACACACACACACACACACACACACACACACACACACACATATATATATATATATATATATATATATATATATATATATATATATATAGGAAGAGTTTTAAAATCGATAAATTTGTTTTTTTTACAAATTTCTTAAAATTAAGAAAATGGCCGCTTTTAAGAAAATTTTAAGAAATCGAAACTAAATTTGATATTCAAATCTATGTAATTTCTATCTGAAATACAGCATAATATTTTACTTAGTGGAAATTAAAGCTAAAATGATATCTTCAAGAAATCTTTTTCATTCATAAAAATTCATTTTAAACCTTAGATATCGAAATTTATGCCGAAAATTGGAGGTACCTACTAGAACATGAATCAGAATTTGAAGTTGGCTCCCCGATTCCACATTTCGAATATTCCTATTGGTTGTAAAAAAAAAAAAAAAAAAAAAAAACAACACGTAAGAGGCTATGTTCATATCGCATGTTGTGTAGTGGGGGGTCATCATCACCCACCGACCTGAACGAATGTAATATTCAAAAAAATTGGCTAATTTTTATTTATTTTTATTTTTTTACGGTTTGTGTGATATTTAAATCAGAATAAGATTATTATTATCATTTTTTATTATTATTATTACTGGTAATATTATTTTCAGAGTGATTCTTCCTTTTTTTTTTAGCGAGTGACTATTGGATTAGCAATTTTGGTAAGAGAACATTTTTTTTCCAAAATACAAGCACTACTATTTTACCCATAAATAGGGCTCGGAGGAGATCGATTCATACCTTTACTTAGTGTATTTTGCGCATAAATTAATGAAATGACCTTGACATGAATTTGCACTCGGCTTCGTCTTTATTCTAGAATGTTTCTCACAAATATCGGGCTTGGATATTATGATTTTAACCAGAGAAATGTTTATCTCTTACATATATCTGTCAAACTAGTTTTTATTTGTTTGGCACACATTTTTTAAGTTTTCCAAGGACTCGTTGAATTTAGCATCTTCAGATTGAATGTATTCCTTTCAGTCTCTGTATTCTACGAAATAGCTATCCTATTTTTTCCTATATCATTATTTCGTCAAGTGGATTCTAGTGTTTCTGTTTAGGAATAAAACAAAGACAGGAAATTTAATTCAATTCTTTAGCAAGTTGGTTTATACATCGCTGCCATGTTGAATTCCATTGTGTTGCTAAGTTTGCGGGTAAACAGCAGTCATGTCTATATTCTATTTTGTTATTTTTCATGTCTCTTCATTCCATATCAACTAACATTTAGCAACGTTATCATCTTGCTTTTATTTTTTATGTCAAAACTTATTATAACTTTAAGATATAAAAACAAGAATAAACATTATTCTAAACCTGTTTTGCTTAACTTAGTCAAACAGATAAACAGCTTAACGTATATATAAGCATAAAATATTGTGTTGTATATAAATCGATGTAATACTACAGTGACTGAATGTTCCTTTCCGTGAACACCCATCTACAGGTGGGAATAGTTAACCCCTCTTCTAGAAGAATGATCAGGCATATTTGTATAATTAAAAAAAATATGATTTAAATGATGTAGCGATATGAGTTGTCAGCTGATATATTGCTAAGGATCAACCTAAAACGTATCACATAAATTGCATTGTCTGTCTAGGCAAAGAAGGTCAGCTTAAGAGAATGAACCTCACAAGAACAGATCAAATGATCTTGACAAAGAAGTTCACTGAATGAACCAGAGACTCTGAGTTCTTTATGAATTACATCTTTTTTATATAAATCTGACAAGAGCAAGAACAGTGTCTCTATAAGACAGTAGTTACTAGCACTCGAAAACAAAAAAGACAGAGAGAGGATAGTCAGGGACGAAAGAATGCTCACTGCCATTCAAAAGGGAGACACCCGTAGACGGCTCGTCTCTCACCATCAACTACCATCACATATGCTTCGGTCTTCTACAAGCAGGAGGTTAGAACAAAAATAAAATTTGCTGACTGATACAATCTTGGCTCTTGGTTTTATTTCGTGTGTGATCATCTGACCAAAGAGTTATTTTGTCAATCCACAAGCGTTTGACTGGAAGTTGCACCCTGAGAACGAAGCCTGTACTGCAAAGCCACACTCAGCATATCTTACAATTTATCGTCGGGAAGGGCCTTTTCTGGCGTGATCAACAGTTCAACAAAGCCAGTAAATTTTGCTGATTTATCACATCTTTGTAACCTAATATTTTCAGATGTTTATTCAATATATAGAGAGTAGATACCACGGTGTATGGATATGTCGTCCCAAGTTAGAGCTCCAATTCTTTGACTAAATCCAGGTGACAAAAATCTGGCGTTAATCTGGCCACGTGCAGTCACTTTCGGAATACCACACCAAAACACCAGAGCCATAAAACACCTTTTCTGAAAAGGTCCTCACGGTTTAAGTAGCAGTTATTTCTAGGCCTTGAACTGACTATAAATCAAAGGCCATTTACATCTCGATCCGATTAAGCTGGCATTAGCGACAAAGCCCAAAATAGGCGAGTTTAACCAGGCCATCGGCAGCAAAAACAAAGGGACTTTAATCAAAAGTAATACCTTCGGCAGGAGACACCACTAGCAGAGACTATATCTAGATGTCTACAATGCGATAATTCCTGAAATATTATTCGCACACTTTACTTTCTCTACGACATAAGCCTGTTGATTTTCTGTACGTGTCAGTATCGAATGCTTCATCGTTTTATAACCCTTAGGAATTGATTCTCCCACTAATGATACACAATATGCTGCAACGAGCAACCTATCGAACCTTGCAGATCATGGAAAATAAAATCTTTTCCACTTAACTATGCTTATTCTTAACTCCATTTTTTGTATTGGTCACTTTCACTTCTTTTTTCTTGTTAACGGTAAAGTTGTCGTTACAACTTCTTGTGCAGTATTCCGGAAGTGAATACGCAGAGCCGGATGAAATTAAGCTGGTTTAATGTCATATGATGTAGGAACGTCGAAGTGAGAATTTCCGTTTGAGTTTTAAAAAATTGCAGTTCTGACAGGGTACGACGGATGCTTCACTAAAATTTTGGATGATCAGGAACTAACAGATGATCTCTCCGCTGACTCCACTCTCACAGCTGAATGGGAGAGAAGACTAGCTTGTAGCGTTCAATACCCACCCCCCAAAAAAAAACAATGCTAGTAACGTTTCACCACCACCAAGCAGCTACTAAATGTGATATAGTCCTGATGAGCGGACGTTTTGTCAATGAAGGAACTTGCCTCGAACATCTATTGTAAATCAAACTCAATCCAGATCTCAAATTGAACTCGTGTATTCGTGACATCGCTAAAGGTACTGGCAGAAGAATCGATTCCTTACGTCACTCTGGAAAATACCTACCTTTCACTGTCTTGCTTTATGTTTATAAGAGACTGATCAGACCAAGAATGGAATATTGCTGTCATTTGGACTGGTTCTCTCCAGTGTTCACTGCCCTGGATTGAGAGAGTCCTAAAGCGATTAGACGGCCTTTTGGATGATAAATTATTTTCAATCCTGCAAATCCTTTCTCACTTAAGAAACGTTAATAGCCTCTCATTAATCTGTCGCTAATTCAATGAAAAAATTTCAAACAACCAACTAGCATCAAGCAATCCGCATTCAAAGCATCAAATATTTCTCATTCCTTTCGCATTCCTTTGGTAATCCAGCTTCTTGCCCAGAACTGTCATTCCGGAGAGGATGTTTCCGTCCGACTTAAATCTTAACCACATCAAGTCTAAGATCGACCGATATCTATCTTACATATCTTCTTAATTGGGATCTATTCCCCCTTGCTCCTCTATTAATTACATATAGCAAGCCAATCCAGTATCCCTCTCCCTTGAGATTCTCTTGGACATTATATCGAGATAATAACAGTGAAAAATAGACAAAAAAGTAACGTTATGACAGGTATTATCTCTGACAGATGCAGTCTTGCCACGAAAAGTTAACTCTCCCGTAGATATAGCGACATTGCCTTTTATACGGTACCTCATTTATATATCACTACACCTCCCAGGACATAAGAGAATTTATACCTTTAGTTGATTACGAACAACCCTCGGAAACAAAATCCGTACCTCAAAGTTGTTGTATTTTTAAGCATTTCACCCCAAGCAAGGCGGGAAGCCACTAGGACGCAAGGGGTTACAGAAAATTTAGAGCAAGATCAGATAGGAGTGATAGAAGAAAGGGTGAGGGTAGTGGATAGATCAGGGCAACTGGAGATGTCGATTGACATTACATTTGAATAGCTGGAGATTATAGCTCACAGGGAAACAGGAAAAGGGAAGGGAGTTTCACAGGCGAGAGGTGCCAAGACATGAAGCTATTAGAGTAGAAGAGACGGCTATATTTAGGAGTTTCGACAGTGAAGGTGTGAGAGCGGGATGCCAGCCTCGTGAGGCGCTGGAACTCGTGACGTCTGGTAACCAGCGAATGCAGCCCCTCGGAGCAATTTCCATGGAAGTATTTGTAGAACAGACAGAGGGAGGCGACGGCGCGTCTGTGAGAAAGTGACTGTAGACGAGACGCCAGGGCAGGGCCAACCATATTGCATATCCGCCTCTGGAGTCTATCAAGAACCCTGAGGCAGACAGAAGGGGCACCAGACCATATATAGCAGCAACGCCCCATGCAAGGGCGAATTGTGGATTTGTAGATCTGGTGGATCAACTCCGGGGAGAAAAACCTCCTAGCGCGGCTCAGGGAGCCAACTTTCCTTGCAGTGGACGAAGCAATTGACTCGATGTATTTATTCCATCTCAAGTCAGCAGTCAACGTGAGACCGAGAAGCCGCAGAGATTTGCTCTCGAGAAGCCGAGCGCCAGACATTCTAATTAGTCGCTTTAATTCTTTTTTTCTTTATTTCTAGGTCTTAACTGATTTTCCTCATTTGAATCATCATGATATCTCGGGTCACCCTCATCCCCAGATTGTTCCTCATTACTACTGGATACCCGGATAATCTTCCCCCTCTCATGTTCTTCAGTTTCGTATCTCTTGTAGGCTTTCTGATTACTTTCAGTACTGAATTTATTCCTCCATTTTTGTGTCGTCTCTTCTTTTACTTCCTTTTCCTTCTCCTTTTCTATAACTTCATGATCTCTTATGGTACTAAATTAGTCTTTGTGAGCCAGTATGTCTTGCCTCTTTATTAACACGGCTGTGTTAAATTCCTTTTGCACCACAAAATTCGCCTTTTCATGAATTGAATCCTTGTCCTGTGTGTACCACACACGTTCTTTCGTTGCAAAAAACATGGTAATCGGAGCTCTTATTTGCCTTCCCAATAAGGCAGATGGACTTTGTCTTCTTCTAGCATGAGGAAGAACTCTATAACTTTAGGAGTTGTCTGGGTAAATAATTCTATATCACCATCTATTAAAAAGAATGTTTTAAACACATTTTTACCGTTTGGATCATTTTCTCCGCAATTCCATCTGACTGTGGGTAGTAAGGCGATGTTTTGTATGGAATTATCCAAAAAATCATAACCATGCACATAAATCTTCTTTAAAAAACTCAGGTGTGTTGGTTGCCGAGGTTTTTTGAACTCCATTTCTCGAAAACGCTATCCTCAACACTCGTTTTACAGTCGTAGCTTTACTATTAGCGACTTTAATAACTACATACCAACTAAAAAACGAGTCGACTGATATCAGAAATAGTCCGATAAATTTAAAGTAGGCATGTTACATCTGTACACATGCCGACGGTTCCATTTGATTTGGCCAAAATTGAATTTTAGTTTATTTAAATCATTTAGGTTTCTCCACTTTTGGCATAAATTTTCGAAACAAAAAAAAATTAAAAGATTAAAAATTCTTGCAAAAATCAAATAATTGTCAGATTTTAATGAAACTTTCAGAACTTATTCACAAATGAATGAAATTATTTTTGAATTTTTTTTTAGAAAATCTTGTTAAAAAGAGATTTTTTAAACATGATTCCACCCACTTACATATTTTCATGAAATTTCCAGAAATTAAATCTTCAAGCGCGGGATTTGTTTTATTAGTTATAAACCGGACTCTTTGTAGAAAGTAAATCACCAGTTTTTTTGTAAAACAGTACCCCATATCATAGAAAATCTGCTCTGAATTATAAAAAAAAATGTAAAAAACTATGACATTAATTAATTAGAAAAGCTTTCACCTGTTTTTATAAATACGTTATACTAAGGACATTATTTTGTGAATAAAAATTTTTCGATGAATAATGTATTTTTTACAAATTTTTAAATATTTTTCATTAACTTCTTAATACTTCAAAAATCATTTAAAATTCTTTATTGCTTTCAAGCACGTAATGCAATGATAACGTTAATGAAAAAGTAAATTTACAAATCGAAATTTGAAAAGCACATAACAGTCGTTTGACACCAAATATTTTTAAAATAATTTTTAAAAAAATTTATTGAAAAAAACATTCATAATTTCTACGTATGGAAATGTATACATGACATAATCCTTAAAAAAATTTAAACAATTATCTAATTAATAAAAACTTTAAATAATTACCTAATTAAGAAAGTATGAAATAAAAAATAGATATTACATAATTGCTGAATAAAAATGTTAATATATAAAAAGTACTAGTTAAAAACGAAAAACCGCGTTCGCTTACTTTGCAAAAATTGTCAATTTTGATCATCCATAGTAATCTGTCATCACCTCGTCACAATCGAGCGTTTTTTAATCGTGATATGCTGCTGTTTTACCTGACGTAATGGAGGAACCTACATGTCTTTCTTTCTGAACACTTTGGGCATTTTAACATACTCTTCCCTGTCTCTTGAATAGCCTGGTCACCATGCTTGCAGCTTTAACCTCATTTGCGTAGCCAATATACTTCCATGTATATCTTCCTGCACGGCTTTAATTACTTCTTTTCTCAGAGACAGGGAAGGTACTATGATATCTCCATTAGATATAATTCCTTTCTCTATTGTTAATTTGTGTGTGTCTTGACTTCTCATAACGTCTCTCAACCATAGAGAAATTACCCCATGTATTTCTCTTTATTTTATCCGTAATTCTGTTCAACACTGGATCCTGCCTAGTTACCAACCTAAGCCGATTGAACGGTAATACGTCTGTTTGTATCCATTGCAAAAGTCCTATCCATACAATTTTCACTTGATTCAACATTTTTACTCTCAAAATTTAAACGAGATAATGCAACCACATGCGAAATAGCATTGCACTATATACATACATACATACATACATATATATATATATATATATATATATATATATATATATATATATAATGTCAAATCGAACACTATAAACCTAATCGCCCATCATGGCAGATGTTATCAATCGCCCATCCTGGCAGATGTTACTTTATCAACTCTCTACTGCAGTTGAATAAAAATTCGAAAGGCTTTTCAGATTCTAAAGTTTAATAAAAATTTCCTTTCCAGTAAAATGTTTCTAGCTCTTGCCTCTGCTAAACAAAATCTCCCATGCTCCTTTCTCAATATTCGAATAATTCGCCTCATAAGATTTTAGTTTTCTGAATAGTGATCCTCCTGCGACAATATTGTGACTATAGCACAGTTACTGGCATCAGTAGTTAGCGTCAATTCCTTCCCTGGGTCGAAAATTTTAACAACTGGTTTGTTTATGAGTGTCTTTTTTATTTTTCTTGTTTGTTTATGAGTGCCTTTTTGTCCATTTAATCTCGATATGTTTAATTTCATTAAACGGTTCCGCAAGGTCAATATATCGCGGTAGATTTCTGTTACCGAAATTGGTTAATCCTAAATATGATACTAATTTTTTTTTTATATTTCTGGATAAAGCTATATCTGATATCTTATTAATGACTGTATGACCCGGTAATATACCGTCTTTAGCTATTTGATATCAGATACGACATTTCTTTACAATTAAACTCGCATTTATTGCAATTATTGTCATATCCACTCTAATTAATTTTCTCAAAACTTGCTCATTTTTACTTTTGTGCTCTTTTTTACTGCGCGCACCAATGCCAATGTCGAGCTGATATAAAATAATATTTTTAATCCTTGCTAAAACATTTTCGATGGCTTTTTAGAAAATGTAATTTGACGTTTTGACTCTAATCGGCAGACAAGTCCATCATATTAATCAAATACGGGTTTTCATTGTGGTGACTTCCTGAAATTTGCTACTAATTGTTATCTGAATATATGCCAAGGTCAACTTTAGCAGATTATTTCATAACTGCAATCTCTTGGAATGCTGTTTCATTGTTTCGCAACGGAAATAAATCTGAACATATCAGGTGATTCCTACCCATCTTACAATTGCCACAAATTCTTAAATCTCCATTGGGCTTGTATATCGTCACAATAGGTGAAGCCCAATTTCTACCAACATGGCTGACTTTATCTAATATTCCTTTCTTTAAGCCGAATACTCGCCTTCTATCACCTCAATAATCCAGCATCAGTTTCTACAGACTTCATGGAATTTATCAACTTTGATGTATCCACTCAATTCCTAAATAGTCTTGGCTTTTGAAGTTTTTCATCACTTCGATGGGTATTATCTTGAATCTATTTTTGTCTCAAACGTACTTTCAGAGGATCCTAAAATGTTGATGATTGACGCATCGAGCTGTTTCAACTAGAGATTACTTTTTCTTAACTTTGGTCTACCCATTCTTACACAAGCATACTTCGGTATCAACCTGCATGTGTAAAGTTACTCCATTCAACTTCACCATTTCCCTGTTTTATCCTGTATTATCTTCTCAAATACTTCAGTACTTTCAATCAGAGCATCTATATTTTCCACTTTTTTCAATCGTTTTTTATGTGTGCATACCGTCTGAAAAAGGTTCCTCTTCTTACACTAAAAACACCATTTCCCAAAGGCCGGATACGTATGTTTTTCTCTTTTCATGTTCCTTATTGAAATGTCTGCATACAAGTAATCTTTTAGTAGCATTGTAACATTCACGCTGACTTCGAATGTATTAAATTTTTCAATCAATTCCAATTCCTCTAACGCTTCCAGATTCATGGGAACTTGAAGCCACTCTAGAATTTTACGCTTCTACGAGATTTCAAACATTTCTTTTAACCAGTCTTATCAAAATTAGCTCGGCTTCGATAGATATTTGTTCCTAACCTATTCTTTCAAACTCACAATATATCGATGCTTCTTTCAATCGCTGTATATATTTCTTAATAATTTCGTCCGGTCTCTGTCTACTTTCGAGAAATTTATTTATTTCCACTATGACAAATCTTTTTTTCTTCGAATATTTGATTTTATGATGGCAGCAATTTTTTCATATGCTAAATTTTCTAGTACATTGGGATAGCTCACGATGGATATTTTTTATGGCCTCACACCCCGCTGAGGCCAAAAACAAATCCAAAACTTTCTTTTATCCTCCACTAGCTTTGGTGTCTTTTAATATTTTGACTCTCACCGACGCTAGGCAGCACCTAAGCCAGTTTTCCAAATAGACAGGATCATCCATCTTGATTAAGTAACCGATCGGCGACGCCATATTATTAAAATTATTCTCTCTGACAGATGTAGTTTCGTCAAGAGGAGACAACTCTCCCGTAGTTATAGCCATACTGCCTTTCATACAGTGCCTCATTTACATATCACTACAAGAAACTTTATTTCGACCATCCAATGACAGACATAACTGTAATTTACACTGAATATATGAAAACAAAAGATAATATATTAAATTATATGGTATGATGAACTAATTGCTTTTAATGAAGTACACTCATAAATCGTATTAAAATAGAAAATCGATAAACCCATTAAAAGTCCTTCATGAAAATAACATTTAAAAAAAAATATTATCCCCAAACCTAATTCACGATCGATCTCAAATCAACTAAGAAATTTACTCAAAAAGCATAAACAGCAACAACAACAACAAAAACAACAAAAAACGTCTTAAATCCCAACTGGTCTTAAGAGGTTGATATTCACTTTGGCCTGACTATTCGAAGTGGATGTTTACTGCACAATCTCTTATTATTTTATAACGCTGGGCATTTAGCCTTCCGAGAAGCCTTGATGGTTACTGAATTTAATCGCTTTAAAGTAATTACAAGGCATTTATTTGGCTTGGTTGCAAGAGAATTCAATAAATTATATTCTCCACGCTGAGGTAATAAAATTAGACAGTTTTCATAATAATCTCTTGTAATTCAAATTTAATGATGACGAGGTTGACAGTGAGAAAACAGGTCCTTAATTGCTTAATAACTGCGAACACGTTTGGTATTTCTTTATAAATAAGTTATCTTTCCAATGTGATTTCAAGATTTAATTATAATTTCGGAAGTTAGTTATTAGTAATGTTTATTAATATGTCTGCACGTTTATGGCAACTCTCTGGCGAATGTCGTCTAGGAACAAGTGACAGCAAGTTAATTTGAAATAGCAGTATCATTCGCAGCAGTATTGCCGGCTGCAGATTTGGCATGGTTTGGAGAACTTCAATCATTCCTCGAATGTGTAATCATTCCAGTTTTGCAAATATATATCAAGAGGTTAAAACAGAGTGCGTTTGCCCAGATCTGCGAGTGTGCTTTAAGCATTTTTGATAACTCAAATAATAGTGGGCTCATGGATTGCCGTTTGCTTAAAACATTTCTACAACGGCTTTCTGGGGCATTTATTCCTTCTCTCCTTTTGTTAAAGTGTTAGTATATCACGGATACACTAAAGGTTAATGTGTGCCTTAAAGAATGGAGAAAATAAAATATGTCTTCTCTCTTCTCAAGCACCCTATCATTTGACGTAAATTCAATTTTTCTGTAGAAATACACCTATGTAAGTGTTATGTAGTGGTTTCACAGTGGAGGCTTGTATTTGTACTAAGTCGGTCCTAAAATAGGTTCGACGTACAAAACGTTAGGAACTTGATACAATAGGTAATGACGCAGTAATCTAGTTGGTGTGGCTAATACTTTAATATCCGACTAACGGTCGTCCGACATCGACTGACTGACCAACTGGATATTTAGTCACCCACCCTCCCACGAGGGCATCATGTGGCATAAGGCCGGTTTAACGTGGGTTCTCCGAGCCCGTGGGCCCGGCCAAAAATATGGCCTTTGAACCCGTATAAACGGATTCAGGGTCGGTTTACCTCCCCGAAAGAGAATCCGCTCTTCGGCGTAGCCTCCTTCGGGTTCCTCCCCGCCCGAAGGTAGAGAGTTCAACCGATCAGCCAGTCGACTGACTAACCAACACTCTGCCGACTGCTACTACTACTCCTACTTATTATAGGTGGGAGAGTCTATTAACTATAGAATAGCTGTGTTCCACTATAACAGTAAGAAATATTATTTTTTTTTACAAATATTTTCTTATTTACTCCTGTCGAATATGTACATCTGATCACGAAACTCATATTTTCTTCCTTTTTAAAATTTCTAAATTTTAAGATGAACCTTCATTTTTCTATGAAATTTAATCCCTGTTGCATTGTCAAAACTTTGCGCATATAACGTAATGAAACATATTCTTGTGTTACAACAAATGTTACACACTTCATATATTTTTAAAACAACCAGGAAATAAGAATTTAAAGCATATTCTTGCTTACACTTCGCCTTTATTATTATTATTATTATTATTATTTCCTTTTGATTACGGATATGTCACATTGAAACACCGGTCACCGTACGATCACCAAAGTTAAGCAAAGTTGAGCCTGGTTAGTATCTGGATGGGTGATCGCTTGGTAATACCAAGTGCCGTAAGCTTGCGAGTGAGGGTGGTGTTATGGGCAACGGTCTGGTATTGGAAATCTGAGAGCGGAGTTCAAATTCCAGACGAGTTCGTTATATTTACTTACGTACAAATAACTTTGAGACAGTGATGAATCTACATCTCCCTCCAGCTATGGATTAATTAGTAGAAATTGTATCAGTTAATCATTCTTATCGCAAAAAAAAGAAAAACAATAACTAACAGGCATTTCTGTTCTCAAGAGATCTGAAGAAATTCCATGTATCAATAACATATCCCAAGAGAAATGTTGTAATTTTACGTCTGCCCTTGATTTTTCTTCTCGGTAGCAATACACATTACTTCAAAATTTTGGCTTGCATCTCTGAAATAACTATTTATATATACAGGGTGACCCAAATATTAGCAAGGGGTTTTAAAATTTAATGCCTCTTTTATTTTTTATGTTAATTTAAAATACCATAGTCTTATAGAGAGTAGATAATGAAAATAAATTTACTTTATTTGAGAAAGATTACTGTAGTTGTATTGGTTTAACTAATAGGTAATTAACATAAAGAGAGCCATAAATATAACACACTGGCAACTTTGAAGGGGTCTATGGCAACTAGTTCTAACAAAATGGCGTCTCCTGACGGAGCTCTGTTGAACATAGTAGAACAAGAATACGTAAAAACGTGTGAGAATAAACAATATACGAGATGACCAAATATCTGGAGGACAGAAAGAAATCACGGATTTATTTTTGGCCATTGCTGGATGCGAAGCCATTAACTAGATTTCATTAATGACTAACCCAGGTGAAATTTAAAACTTGATATTTAAGGAAATCAAAGAAATAATATTGAGAAATATTCAACCAAAGAAAAGGGTTGGTCATAGCCGAACAAACCGAATTCTTAGCATTGAGACAAGAATTGGGGAGCTTATAAGGAAATATCTCAGAAGGTTAAGAGATACCAGCAGATACTGTGAATTTCATGAAATGGGACAACAAGGAATGAACGCAGAGGAAGAATTAATCAGCTCCGATATGTAGAAGATCTGTACAACACCTCGCATAGAGAAAAAAGAAAATAGAGCCGTTCTGACAAATGACTTTAGAGGCTTGTAATGATTTCATACAACAAGAGGCATTAATTGAAAAATTACTTCAAATGAAACCCAACCTGAGCCTATGAACACACTTCCGATAAAAAGAACGATGATAAAATGCAGATATTGCGACTATAAAAATGTTACACAGTGAGTAATGTCCTGCATGCGGACAGACTTGAAATAAGTGCAAAAAAGAAAAATCATATTCAAGTCGTATGTATATGGCTCGATTCCAATGTAAAAACTGTCGAAATAATGCACAACGATGTAAAGAGGCAAACAAACCTTTTTTTTTCAATAGAATGGAGAAAAAAAAGAGCACCGTCACAAATATTAAATTAAACGGCATAGACTTAAAAATGCAATATGACACTAAAAGCGAAGTAACTGTTATTCCAAAGATTTTTTTGTACAATTATCGAAACTAAAATTAAAGAAAAGCTTAGTAAGATTAAGTCAGTTTGATGGAACATGTATAAGAATATTAAGGTCCTTTCACGACACATTTGAAGCAAACAATAGATTTTGAATCGTCACTATTATAGTCGTAGAGAGTATAAAATTTTACGGTTCATTAAGAACTCATTTGATAAGTATTAATTGCACATGTTTACTTAATGTTACGAATACGGAAAATCCCTAAACTGCTATATAGCTATAAAGCGATCCTTAAGTTAAAAACAAATATCAATCCATCGAATTTTGAAAGCTGTTGGCTTCCCATTCATGATAAGCTGCATGACACGCTACGAAAAAATGGTGGAAGGAGGCATTCCTCGATATGCAGAACCTGGAAGCAGGCAAATTGGTACTGCCTATTGTGGTTTTAAGAAAACCAGATGGCGATTTTAAAATTTGCGCAGATTACGAAGTAGGCGTGAATCAAAAGATTTATTCGGATTCCTACTGTATTTCAAAAACAGAAAACTTACCACATTCTCTGGCAGCGATGGAATATTTTACGAAAAGTGATATAAATATGCATACCACCAAATTCAAATACGTGACGAATTTAAAGAAAGCACCACAATAAACTTCCCCATAGGCTTACTTAGATGGGCCCACTTAGCATTTGGAATTAAGACAGCCAACTCGAATTTTTTTAAAGACAGGAATGACCGTAAACAATGTGTATATTCAATTGCAAAGAATTAACATTCTTGCGTTACCAATTTTTAGAAAACGTTACATCGCCGGATGCGACGTTAATACAAAAAATATTAAATGTATTTTCTCCAAATAATAACAAAAAATTGGAATCATTTCTCGGATTAGTCAATTTTTATAGCGAATTCATGGCAAAATATTCTGAAAAATTAATGCGTTTTTTGGGCTACGAAAGAAGAATAAAGTGTTTGAATGGATTAGTACACACCAAACAAACTTCATTAAATTAAATCAAGCTCTATATAAATAAAAAAACAAACTGTGGTCAAGATTGTTGATCCTGAAAAGGACGTTACATTAACCACAGATGCTAGTGGGCAATTTTCACCAAAGAAACACACTCGGTGATGTATCTTTCCAGGACATTGACACTATCTGTATTGAACTACTCTAAAATTGAAAAGGAAACACATGTGATTGCATGGCATATAACCAGAGCAAGGCAATTTTTATTAGGAAAATTTTTTGTTGAGATATATATCAAAAGCTCATAGAATTTATATTCCATCCCAGGAAGCAAATGCCGAAAGTTACATCATCCAGAATATTAAGATGGGCTACGATGTTAATGGGTTTTGATTATGACATAGAATACTTGAAAGGACACACACTAACATTCGTAGGCGGATTGTCTCGGCTACAATTTGAAAAGGAACAAAACTAAAAAAAAACAAACAAAAAAACCATGTGGATGAATTGTTGCATTGGGTGGAAACAGATGTGTTGCCGATGAATAGACTAGGAATGTAGTCGTTACAAGATCCAGTCATGTCGAATTTTATCTCGAATAAGGAACAATAAAGGTAATTAATTGTTCAAAAACAGACAGACTATACAAAGAAACCATATACAAAATTTCAATAGAAAATGGTATCATTTGTAGTGGCGATTTAGTCTTACTTCCGAAAAAATATAGAAAGGAAGTAATTAAAAGTATACATGATGAAGTGCATTGTAGAATAACCACTACACAAAAACGGTTAAAGCTGGATGCGTGTTGGCAGGGACACATCCGAGATATGGAGAATTACGTACGCAAATATCCTAAATGTTACGAAATAAAGAATTTTCGCCACAATAAGTTACACACGTGGCCTAAGGAAACAGAACCATAGTCTAGATTTCAGATGGAATACTGATACTTGTTGATGCTTTTTCCGTCCGGTCTGAAGTTTTCCGAGTTCAGGATTAAAAAAAAAGACTATTACTATTATTTTAAAAAATCTATTATAGGAATTATATGTTACGCATAATATTTGCAAGAAATGGAGTACCAAAAACATTAGTAACTGATCATGCTGCCGAATTCTGTAACGAAAGTCTATGCCTGTTGTTAAGGAAGATAGGCTATATCCCGTATAAAACACCTCCTTACCACCCTCAGTCAAACAGGATTGCTGAACGAATAGTCAAAACAGTAAAGATAGGACTGAAAGCATTTACTTCTCAGCAAGAAAAGATTGAACGGTTCCTCCAAGATTAATGTTGAGTTACAGGACGATAAGAAATGTCAACAGATTTGAGAACCTGTTCGTATTTCTTTAGTACAACTGTGGGGATACCGTCGAACTGGAAAGCCTTGTGTTGATCTAGTTTAGGAATCGTAGCAGAAATCATGGTCAAAGTAATGTGCATGACAGTCAGTCAGAGACTCTGTTCTACGGAGGAACTGGACAGAGATACCCCAGATAAATCAAGAAGAGTGTTGGAAGAGCAAATCTCTCTGCTTTATCTGTAGTAGATATCAACACTTCAAAATTATTGAAGGGAGGAGAGGTTCTAGGAAATACTCTTGTTTCGCACAGGGCCGCCAATAATCTGTATAACCAAACATGTGCGAAGCTATATGGTGTCTCATTCTATCAGCAAATAATGACTTTGCTGCTTTGAGTACGCGATTACTTTCATTAAAGACGATGGCAAAGAACGTCTGTTACAATCGATATTGTCAATCTGGTATAACCAGTATCTATTTTTATGATACCCAGGAGGTGGGAATTCATTGGAAGATATTGATTACTTCCGATTTGTTTCAAAGAGAGCTATGAGGTCTGGAGTATGTTCTAAGTGAATCGATTTTACACTGGAGAAAATGGTACAATTTGGCCAATGTTGGAGAAAGTTGCGTTCTTTCATAATAAAAACAGCAGGGAGGAAAGCTTTTATTCGTACATATATTGTTACAGGATGTTTTTTCGGAAGAACCAAGGAGAAAATTCAGTTGTCATTTCCGAGCTGGTATGAAATCTTCTATGTTGGATTTCATCCAGGAAGGGACTTCACAGGCATATTTCTCAACATTATATCACTCCAAAAGGCATCACTAAGAAATTCACGGAATGAGTTCCAATCAGTGTGGTAATAACAGAAAAATGTTTTGTTCATAGGGGTTTCTTGATCAATGGCAACGAGTGGCCAGTTTTTCAAGATAGACAGAGATACAGAGAATATGAATCCCCGGATGGAGTTAAGAAAGAGATCAACTGAAGAAGCGTGTCAGTCCCACTTACTAGTATGATGTCTACTATTTCAGATAGAGATTCAGTAATTGAGAAGTTTAGTGTCTTGATTCAAGCGAGATCAGTTGCGTTAGAGTGATGAAGTCACTTGATAAGATGCGCATTAAAGTCGTCGAAACCAAAGATATTTGCAGATATTTTTTAGAGGCGGTGTTATCTATACTATCTGACATTCTAACAAGGAATAGTCATGACTGGAAACGGAATGATAAATGCATAGATAAGATAACAGTTTAATAGTGAAAGTTGGAAACACACGAATGAACAATCCGGAGATTCAAGGGACTTTTCCCTTGCCAGTTCGCGAACATATACACCAAGGGGATATATACTGACACTAAATAGATATCCAGGAATAGAAAATTCAGTAGAAGATATTTAAAACTTCAGATTATTTTCAAAGAGAGCTCATGCACGTTCCAAGAGAAACAACTTGGAAAAATTTGGTCGAATGCCCTGAATGCCAGAGGAAAGAAGGTTTGGCGGTCTTAGGTGTTTATTTTCTGCGCGCTGGTTTTGTTTCATTTCGCTTAATTTTTGAATCATGGTCTAATTTCAAATGTGGAAAAAAGCCAAGAATAACAGTAGCTACCGCTCGTCAAAGGGTTGCCCGTCGGAAGTGCTTTCAGGTGCATGCGCGATATGTCACTGCAAGAACCCGCATATTGATCAGAGCAGCTCTCTAAGCGCTACCCTACAGCGTTCGGGCTCCTTACAACTGGATGCAGCAACCAGAAAACTACCAACCCAACTCAGTATGAAGAATCGTAGACACCAGCCAATCGTATCGTCAATAATTCATGACGACCACTCATTAAGGACACAGAAGAAGGAAATAAAAAACAAAACTTCAATAGGAAAATGGAAAAAAATACTCTTGTTCAAGATGTGTGTAGAGTATTGACCGGGCGATACAAAGACCTATCTACTCTTGTTGGAAAATATACGAACATGATAAATGGATTAGAAAATCGAATCTCGCCGCGTAGCCTGAGATGTTTACAGTATAGTGTTAACCTGATGTATATTTCTAGTTCATGCAGCCGTTGATTTGTTAGGAATTAAATTAGCAATTAATTTTTAACTATATGAATTACGCTGTTTTATCATAAAAAAACAACAGGGAGTAACGCTTATATTTGTACATAATCGATACACGGTATATTTTTTCACTTCAGAGCATTGTTGGTTAGGTATACGATGAAGAGAATGTCCAGTTCTTTTACTGCTCGACTCAAGACAATCCTTCCACTTTCCATTTCTATTTTCCCCATCATTTAACATAGAAAAGGAAAAGAAAAGATCGGAGTAAGAGCGATGGGATCAAGTGTAGGATTTGCTTCGAATACACATGTTAGGATAAGGTTACTAATGGAACTGACAGTTTGATATTGACTATTAATTTTCTAATATCTCCTATCAGTAAAATCGAGCGGGGATTTAAGACTACCTTTATCACATAAAAATAATGTTCCTTAGGCAAATAACGGGGCCCGATAAACCAATTCCAGATAATTAAATTAGTTGGATGAAGAATGAAATAACTTGCCTGCCAATATTTCTGAGATGTGATATTATGCACGTTTTTTACATTATTTGGACTATTGTCTTCATCTTTGTCGCCATATTTTTTAAAATGTTTCAGGTCGAACTGAACCCTTTTTTCGCTCACTGGGGTAGATTATTCTAGTTCCACTTGCCATGTTTTATGGATGTCAGTTATCAGTTATTTTTTGTTAATTCCTCTCTTCAATTTCTCCACTGCTTTAACCCAGAAATTCATACACAGATGTCCTCAAGGACACAGGGCACAGTGAATATAGAGGCGTTGGTTAGATCCAGTGACAGGACCCAAAGAATGTGAGTTCAATACTCGGTTAAGGCAGTGGAGGAATTAACAAGAGATAACTGATTTATATGAGCGAATACGAACCTAGTCTTCATGGCCAAATGCTGCAACGAACTCAAAAGTGATAATCTGCCTTCTATGCTAAAGACCTAACTTATCTCCCACTAGGTGGGGAATAGGTCAAGCAGAAAAGAAAAGAAATTCTTATTTCAGATTATATAGTAATAACAAAAATAAAACGAATATTAAAATGATGATGATGATGATGATGATGATGATGATGAAAGTAAATATCAGAATCGCACAAAGATTACTTTCTGTGCAGTGACCTCAAATAGATTTTCTTTCTTCCTGCTTAGGGAGCACCTCATTTTAAATTTTTCTTTTGATGCAAAAGAATCTCTTGAAGTCTCTGGTTGTCACTTGGGGGTAAGAGATTTCTTTATAGAAAAGGCATTATTCATTGAAAAATACGGCAAAAAGCAATCAAATGATTTATTCATTTCAGACTTATCAAAAGTGAAAGAAAATGCTGCTTTATTGGTGCAAATTGACATATTAACAATAAAATAAAAAGACAGCTGATCATTAATCAATAACTTATATTTATTGTATATATAGAAAGGGCTGGAAACATTTAGGATAATAGCTAGCATTGTGTGGCCTAATAATCACACACTGAGACCTACTGACTCACAAACAAAAGTAGACAAATACACTCAAAGAACAGCACATACGTGCACAACAAATGATTACAGATTCTAATGGTAATATTGGCTATTTCCTTATTCATTGATCGTGCGGTCAGTGCCACTGTCGATTGAAATGTATGGACTCCTTCTCTTAAAACAATTTTAGTTGTTGTGGAATGATCTCAAGTGATGTTTTTTATTGGTATTTTGTACAGTTCTTTGTTTGTGGTTTGGTAGTACTAGTGTATACAGTTGTAAGAAAAATGGTACTCAGGAAGACCTAAAAGTTCACTCGATCAAGACGCAAAATACATGCATATATATATATATATATATATATATATATATATATATATATATATATATATATGTCGAATGGAAATCAATGGACAATGGTAATAACTACATAATGATCCAGCGTTTCCATATGTCTTTTGGACCGTAAGATCACATTTAATCGTGAAACCGTGTCTCTGTTCAGTATTCATTCATACGTATATCTCCTTCGCTCTATAGTTCTCTCTCGATATATATATATATATATATATATATATATATATATATATATATATATATATATATATATTCATGTATGCACGTAACTAGGGAGGACGCATATCTTCTTCACTTCCTGCACGAAAATTTAGTATTTTCGAGGCCTGCTTAGGGCACCATTATTTGTTGATAAAATATCCTTTGAAATATATATATAATATTTTATTTTATATTTCACTTCAGGCTCGGAAACCGAGATATATGTATTAGAAAATCTTACATTGCCTTCTTTTCCTCCTTGCAATTCACTATAAATACTATAACTTTCAACAAATATTATGACCTCTGTGAAAAATTAGCGAGGAGAAAAATGCATTGCTTCTGGCGAACAGTTTTCTCAATGGTGTGTCTCGCTGCCCTAAGCATGTTTCTGCTGTTTTTGTTTCAATATCCCGTACGTCGATAGGAACGTTTACATCATTCGCAATATTTTGCTTGTGTAAAATACACATGCCAAATTATTCCATTAGGTTTCAATATGGATATTATTGAGACTGTGAGCAAGAATTTCTCACGGTTACAAATATCAATGAGATTAGAACAATACTCTATTAAGATTAGAGTGAATTATTATTTAAATCGACATATAAAATATGTAAAACTTAAAGCTGTTCAGTGTAAGTTTATGAAATAAATATGTTTCCTTTGGCACTCAATGATTTGTGCACATCGATTCCTATGACAAATGTCGAAGAAATATATTTTAATAAAAAAAGGCAATGTTTCTTTTTCATTACAAAATATATTACTATATTGTTAAAATATGAGAGTAAATTATCATGGTAAATAAGATTTTCCTTATAGAGGATGTATGCTGAAATTAAAAACGTTCATGTTTAAATATTAAATGTCTTCTTCTAAGCAACATCAACTTATACACACGTATTTGCTAGAATAAAAAATATGTAGTTAGAATCACGAACACAATGAAGTTTCAATTGTTTCAACCTCGGTTTAGTCATTATAATATATTCTAGAAGACAGTGGTCGATCCAATTCTTTTCCTTCAATGAGTGTTAGAAAAATAAATTTAAAAATAATTTATAAAATAGCACCGGAAATCATACATGATAAACATTAACGGCAACGATTATTTTATAGTTTGACAAAATGAGTTAAAGAAAGTAGTCCTATATGGCAGTGAATGCTGGGCAATATCCTCACGAATGAAGAAGGAACCTGACGCAACAAAAAATTCTACTGAAGGATGCTGAGAATATTATTGATTCAGACACGTAACGACTAAGCTTTAGAAAAATGGAAACAAAAAGAACATTATATATATCATCAGAAAGAGACAGCTGACATTTCCAGGGTTTATAATGCGGAAAGAGGGCTTGGAAAATTTGATACTCCCAGGTTAGATTGAAGGCAAAATGTGATACAGCGCATAGTCTACCTAGCGAACTTGTGTAGTTATATGGCAGAACAAGGTTGAGGAAAGATACAAAGCGACCAAATTTATTAAGAGCTACAAAGGACAGGAAATTGTGGAGAGTAATGATCACCAACGCCCTTAAGTGACATAGTACATAAAAAAGATCGAAGTTTAATATATTTTGTTTTGTAACTTCAGGACGTAAGCGATCATGCTTATACGAAAATGTATTTCTTCACTTATCGTTGAATTACTATGGCTTCTTGCTTAAGAGTGTTGCAGGGTTTCTCATATCTTTCTTAACGGGTTGAGAATTTGAAGCTCTCCTTTTCTCAGATTGTTTGTTAATCAATGCTTGAGAGACAACTGTCGGCTGCTGGTTAACCTATATTTACTGGTGGTGGAATAATAAATGAATCCATGCTTTAGCTAAGGGCAGCATTGCGAAAATGAACGCTACCGTATGGTTCACATTCGTACCCGGGCTTTTAAACAAAAGTAGAGGTTTATACTTTGTTTCCTGTTTACGATCGGGTTTCCGGTTCTAAAGTCTACTTTAGCTCTATACTCCTAACTCATTTATACGACAAATCTACCCAGTAACTCTCTAACTTGAGTAGTTATTTGTCCTTTTATTAGGTGATCATTAATAGAAAAAAAAAAAACCCAACTCGGACCCGGTTCATTTTCTATTACAATATGACAAGAACCATTACAATATTCGCACATCCGTTATGTTACATTATAAAGATATATATTTTATACATTTAGATACTTATACACAAGCTTTTTTTCTTTTTTACAGAAACTAATATTGCATTTAATTACAGTGTAACCAAGTAACAAGCGCATAATCCTAATCTTTTATTATAAACAACGATTACCAGATATTTTTTTTTAAAATACCCTGTTCTTTAACTATCGTTATTTTCACACTGAAGTCCACGAGATAAAAAAAGAAAAACCTTTCAGAAAATCCCAGTAAATCTGTTTCCAGCTGAATTTCATTCATAAAACATGATTGACAATATATGAGTGAGTTCAGTCTTAATAACTTTTGCGTCAATTCTGTCGGTAGTGTACAATGTTTAGGAGCGTGACTGTGATCAATGTACCTACATGACGTCAGACTTCATGGCTCTGCACAAAATTTTTATTCTAAGTAATTTCTGACATTTCAGCATCTCTCTTCCTGCCTACTGTGCCATCTGCTCACACGGAATCGTTGGGACATTATTCGCTGTTTGCCTTTATTTCTCTTGGCTTCAGTATGTCCTCTATGTTCCCTTTACGCATTTGATGTTCGAGACATTTTACTGTCTCTTTCTGTTTATAATTCCTATGTTACTTCAAATCGCCACTTTGCTCATATCATACGATCTGCCTATTCTTCTTATTCCTCGGTAGAACTACTTCAAATTCTTCAGTCCTCGTCATCATCTCTGAAGAAATTATCTAGGATTCACTGAAATATAATAGATTAGATCTTACACTGCATTTCAACACCATGTTTTTTTTTCCAAGATATTGCTGTCTAAGACTTTTATTAGCAAAACTCGTGCCAATGAGTTATTACGTTGGAAAGGCGGGATAATTTGTGAAGAAGAAGTTAATCCTAATCAAGCATTAACATGCACATTTCTACTAATTTATTCAAATATACGATAAAATAAAATTGTATTGCTTTGTAACTTTAACAACTTTTGATTATCAGCAGTCTCCTCAAAACAACATCGGCTTCCTGCCAAATGATACAAAAATACGAAAAGACCTCAATTCAGTTAACATATATTCTTCTTCTATGTAATCTATACCTTCATGACGTAGGCGACAATGGTTCTCAATAATCTTCTGTTCGTTGTAGCTCTCAATATATAGTGACTTTTTTTCTTTTCAATCCTGAACGCTTATCCACCATCTATTTACTCATGCACTCTAGGCAGGTTATGAACTTCTTTCCTCTTTCCTTCAATCTGTCGTAAGAATACGTAAGAATTGTCCAAGTCCTCTTACCTCGTTACGTGCCTGTAAAATTTCAACTGTCTGTTTTTGATGTTAAATATCAGGCACATTTCTTGTTTCTATTTGTTCAAAAACTTCGTCGTTACTCACATGTTCAGTCCATGGTATTCCCAGTATTCTTCTGTAGAATACATTACTTTTTGCTTTAAATCTCTTCTTCTTCAATAAAGACATGCACTGAACATTCTATATCTGTGAGGATATTCACCACTAGAATCTTTCTCATCTAAGAGGACATTCATTGACATAGAGTATGTCTGATATCACATAACAGTTCAGTACTCCATTTTTGTTCTTAATACTTTGATTAGCCGTTGGAAGGAACCTTTCGCTATCCCAATGCGTCTTCGAATTTTATTTTCGCGTTTTCCATCCACTAATAAAGCTGCTCCCCCCGATATTTCAATTGTGGTACTTGTTTGGATTTGATATCTACAATTTTTAATTTGCATTTTGTGCTCTTCCTTTGGCTAACAACTGCATTCAGTCTTCTTGCAATTGATGTTTGATTATTGCTTCTCGCTTTCATTTAACACCTTCTGTAGGTGTTTTTGTAATTTCCTTTCTCTATCAGCTATCAACACAGTGTCACCTGTATACATTGTTTTGTTAACCCTAGAACACTACACATGGGTATATAGTACCCAGCGCAAAATTTCCTATTTTTAATTACAATTTTCAGTACCCGACTTTCTTACCTAAATAATACGTTTTTCAGCTGCTATTAATGTTAACTCAAAGTAAAAATCTGAAGTGCCTGCATGTAAAATATTTCAAATAAAGATTTATATTTAATATTTTCAAAATCGGGTATGATATACCCATGGTTAGTAGTGGTGTAACTTTAATTGATGTTTAGTGTTCTAGATTTAAGTATGTGACAGTCAATAATGAGTACTGGTAGTATTTCTAATTCTCGCAGAATCACCTCACTATATAGTTTGAATAAGTCCCGTGAGAATACACATCCTTGTCATACAGCCCTTTCTAATTTTTGTATATTCGTTGAATTTATTTTCTCTCCATATGCAGCCGGTTTGCTGACAGATGACTAAACATTCTGGATTATTGTAATATCCTTCCAAAATTTCAGAGTTACCTAACAGTTCCGACATTTCTTTGGAACGTACATTATCAAACACATTTGCATAATCTATAAAACATTGGTATACATCTTTTTTTTTTATTTGTATTGCTATTTCTATATCATTTTGTGTATACCTATCGCATTCTTAGGTCCCTGTGACTTTAACGATACCGATCTTCTTACCCGATTTCCGGTCTAAATCTTCTGCGTGATCTATTCATCAGAAATATGATGATACGTTTTGTTATATTACTGTTAGTCCGATAGAGTTTACATGTTTTTGCCCCTGGCTTCGTAGACATTGCTATTAAAATGTATCGACTTAGCTCTTCTCGTATATCATCAGCGTTGTATATTTCATTTATTATGTATATAAATTTGTCAATTCCGTATTATAATCTAAGGATGCCAACATTTCCATTAGAATTCTGTCTGTTTCTACTACTTTATTTCTTTTTACTTTGTCGACTGATGATTTCAATTAATTTTTTTAAAATTTCTGGTGCTTCGATATTTCTGTCTTTTTTTGGATGGCCTCTTTCAGCGTGCATGTATTCTCCGATTTATTCGTTCAATCCTTGAAGAATTTTTGTCTCGACAACTATGAAAAATTTTCTCTGATCGTAATTGAATGGTGAATTCCTTACTCATTATTAACTCGGGTAAGTCAAGGTAAGTAGTTACTTTGAATTTAAATAATATTGTTAATATTAATAATTTAGGTTCGAATGCCTTGTTACCGACATGTTTATAAAATAAAAGTAAAGAAAATAAAGTGACCCATAAGAAATTCTACAAATTTTATTGGTTGTGGAGGCAATATTCCTTTTTATCGGCTGTAGAAGGAATATTCCTTTTTATCTGCTGTGGAGGAAATATTCCTTTCTATCTGTTGTGGAGGGAATATTCCTATATTTCCTATAGTTACATCAGTTGCTAATAATAAAAGTTATGGAAGTCATTAACAATTTTAATATTTCCAGCAGCATCCTTTTCATTTTCCTGGAAACGTCTTTCTTACATATAGGAATGATCATCCCAGTTTTTTTTTTAAATATGGCTTTGCCCAATCATTAAATCAATATCCAACAAAAAAAAGTATGTGATTATTTGAAAAACTATTTTTTTAGATTCTTTACATAAAATACCTTCTTTTATTAATCATTTCACCCCAAGCAAAGCAATCGAGCCACTAATACGCAAGGGGTTTCTGAGTGTAAGAGAATATGAGAACACTATATAATTAAGGAGAGGAGACAATAAAAGAACAAGAATGAAGAAGTCAGAAAATAACGAACGATTGACATTGCCTTTAAATTATTGAAGATCATAATTGAGACGGAAGGACAAAACTGGAAGAGATTTCCATAAACGAAAAGAGCGATAGAAGAAACAGTCAGCATAGAACTTACGGTTACATCTAGCAATTTCAACTGTTAAATTATGAGACCCTTCTGCCAATCTATTACTGCACTTAAATTCATAGATTATACGTACCATAACGGAAAGTTCATCAGGAAAATTAACATGAAAGTATTTACAAAAATGTACAGGGTAGCTACGATTCGGCGGTAAGAAAGCTAATAAAGTCGAGATCCCAGATTAAGAAATTAACATTGCATATTCCTTTTTATATTTTATCAAGAATCGCAACGTATATAGCAGGAGCAGCAGACCATTATTAAAAGAAAGGGCGAATAGTAGACTTATAAATATGTAAGATAGATTCTGGCGAGAAAAATTCTCTAACTCAAAAGTGAATAAAAATTCTGTGCCGCAGCCTTTGCAACTGATTCAATATACACTTTCCACCACAGGTCATTTGAAAACGTTAGTCAAAGAAGTCGCAAAGAATCACTTTCCCGGAGGTTAACATCGGTCATGCCGGTGGATGGTAAAAAGGATTATCTCAGAGGACGAAAAGAGAGGTGATGAAGTTAACAAGCCTCATATTGCTCGATTTAACAACAGATTATACTTTCTTTATTAGATCAGTTGCCAATTTGACCTTCTCAAACCTAAACGACTTACTGTTAAGGCAGAATTACATAATTGTGTCATTAGCATAGATAAGAAAGTTAGAAACGTAGGTCCAAGGATAGACCCCTGAAGTTCATGAGTATTAATGCAAAAAATAAGATTAGGAAGACAACTTTATTTCGCGAAATGATAAGAATTTAGTTAAAAAAAACTGTTCTCAAACTCCATAACCGTTAAACTTGTGAAGAAATCCAATATGCTGAATCAAATACAAATATCCAAAGGAACAGCCCGAGCCTCACTATTCTTATCCTAAGGTTAGCATAATCTTTCAGCAATAATTGTTCACAAATCAGCTGATCAAGTCTTAACGTAACATATTCTCTGTTATTTCTTATGCTTAAATAAAATATATTCATCAAGTAACGCAATATTCAGAATATTTACATTCGGACTCATAGATCCGTCTTTGATTTAGGTTGTCACAAACTTTCGACCCTTCTATCTTTCGAACATCATCGGTTATCTGTCGACCAGCGTAATCGCCAGGAAAGTTCGAACTGAACAGTTTGTTTAAACTATGTCAATAGGTTGTTCTCGTTATACTGTCCAGATGTCGCGTAATCTCAGTTAATTGTTCTTTTAATATATGTTCAAAGAAATGACTTGGAAAAATAGGTACGTCGTTCTTGCCTGATTCAACATTAATAATTTGGCTCATGTGGGTTGAATGTTTTTCATTTTGTCGAATTCAAAGTAGAGAACGGTCATTTCAGTAGTGTCTGTAAGAAAAAGAGTACTATGACGCAATTCAGTCCTCCAGAAATTTGGAAACGGCATACAGACTGCTTCGGATTCACGCGGGAAGTTCGAATAAAAAACATTTCAGAATATTTTGGTGTCAAACTAAGGACAGTGTAGAGGTTTCGTAATCGTGTTTCCGAAGGTGTTTGGAGTGATCACTAGTGATAGAGTCGTTATTCCCCCACTTACATTTCCCCGGGCTCTCAGAATCAACACGGGTCCGACATCAAATACCCTGTGGAAGTAAAGCAGCCTGGGCCAAGATGGAATACCTTATGTCTGGAAACAGGACTTTGCCCTATACTACACAAGCAGAACATAGTCATAGTTGTTAACCAATTTCTGTGATTACGTCACACATTTTGTGGCCAGCTAACTCCACAGATAGCAACTTCCCTTGATTATTGTAACACGAAAGATGAAATGTAGGCAAGGATTATGGCTTCATTCCACAACTTAAACAAGAAGTCCCTCCAGAATAGATGCAGGAGATTCCGAAATTGTCTAGAGCCTCGATTGAAGACAATGGTGATTTCACTGAGTAAATTACTCTTTAGTATTTCAAGATATTATGTAATTTTGTTAAATATATACTAAAATGAGATATCAGTGTTATTTTCATTTTTGCATAATTTAAACGACAATTTATCCATCACACTATATATATATATATATATATATATAAAGTGAACATAGAAATCAACACTTAGAGGCGACAGTCTGTTTCATGCTAGATGCATTTCTCAGCTATTTATATATGGGTCAGTGGAGCATTGTGGGTAGTCTATTTTGGCGGTTATTTTCGTGGCCTGACGATTGCATCTAGCATGAAGCAGACTGTGGCCTCTAAGTGTTCACTTCTATGTTCACTTTTATATTTATATTTACACACACTCTATCTCTGATATTGAGCACTTTATCCGATGAATATAGCAGATCTTAAGACTATATGTCTTTATATATATATATATATATATATATATATATATATATATATATATATGTGTGTGTGTGTGTGTGTGTGTGTGTGTGTGTGTGTGTGTGTGTGTATGTGTAAAAAGATATAGTTGAAATCCTCAATATCAGCGATAGAGCATGTGTAAATAAAAAAAAGGGTGAATACTGATATGAACACCAGAAGCGACAGTCTGTTTAATGTTTGAATCGTGAATATTGTCTACGGCTGGATGTTCATTTCAGTGTCCACGCGTGCACAGATTATCTACAAAGATTCTCTTCTTACATAATTATATCAAGTTTTATTCAACACACACACATATATATATATATATATATATATATATATATATATATATATATAATTATTTATTTAAAATATGATTCCATCGGTATATAAGAGTTCTCATGTTTCAAACAAGAGCCGAAAACTTCAATATAATTATTTGAATTAAATTGAATTAAAGTACCAACCTCTGTTCCATCTTCAAGCGAAATTTTTTTTTAAATAGTTATTTATTTGTACTACTGTACAAAATGTGGCACAAGGCCAAAAAAGGGGGTTGGAGAAGGACGGTCTTCTTTTGTCTTAATTCTAAACTTAGCTAGTCACAGACACGGACCCAAACATACCAACAATAGTCCTATCACCAAAACAACACATTCACTCCTACCTTTCTTACTGCGTCCACCATAATACCTCAAATTCTCTATGAAATCCTAACTCGTCCCCATATGTACATTTCAACGCCTGTGGGGGGAGGGGACAAAACAGCAATTTAAAAAAAAACAATGATTATTTACAATATGAATTAATACTATTTATATAAAACAAAACAAAAAAAGGTTAGTAATAAAAAAAAAAACACAATCCCTAAATGTGGCAGAGACATCAGTTAACAGGACGAAATAATTGCGGGATTATAACATTATAAAAAAACAAGCACGCACACAAACACGCACTCATTTAGACACAATAACAAATACGAAAATACACACACGAAACGAAAGTCATCCCGCAACAACCAGAGAACTGGCATCACTAACCACCTAAAGAGGGAGTGGATGGGGAATTAAACAAAAGAAAAATAGGGACAGAAATAAAAGGGGCCAATGAGCATGCATACCCTAGTTAAGTTAACCAGAAACGGGAAACTAAAGATTCAAACTAAAAAACCTAAACTAGTCAAATATCGGGGCGGGTTGCTTATGTTCAAACCTGGTAGGACAAATCCTGTACCTAACCGACATCCAAGTGCCACTCTAGGTCAGCCCCTTTCACTCTACACATTCGCGCAAGATTTACCCACCTTTTGCCAAATTCTGATGAAGGGAGCCGCCGCCTTTCCGTCCTAATCTTGACTTTAAGCAGATGCCTAAAGTACAAGACCAGTTGGGAGGAGGTGAACTTCTCACCTCCATAGAACCCCTTCTGACGTGTCGACCAAACCACGACTCTCATAACTCCTAGCAGGCAGTGGAACACATAAAGTTCAGCCTTCGTCAACGGCCGTGCCACATTGCTACAAACAGAAGAGGCCTCAAGGACAAAGAACTGCCAAATGCGAACCATGAGGCCTTCAACAAACTTACACAACGGAGCTACCAACTTGCAATGAAAGAAGACGTGGCCTAGGGTCTCGACTTCCCCACTACAAAGTCGGCAGTTTGGATATTTCTCCAAGACCGCTGCGCAAAGCTTTTTGGTGACCCAGAGGGCCCCACGCATCACCAGCCAGGTGAGGAATGCCTCATCGTTATTGAGACATTTCAACCCGGGAGCCCAAGGCCAGATCGAGCGAGCCTCCTGCTTCGTAAGACCGAGCTCGTCAATCAGATCATCATGAACGGACCCCCCTAACTAACACTTGATATAATGCCCTACAAGACAAGGCCTGGACGTTGGAGAGACCATCCGACGCCCGTAAGAGGCGTTTCAGAGCAAGACAACATTCACAGTAGAAGGAGCATTCGGCTCGGGCTGAACGGTTGACCTCTCGGGTAGATATGGGAAACACATACCTCCGCCCTCCCTTTAAGGAAAGATTCCTCCGAGACCACAAATTAATTACGATCTCGGCCTTCCCTTGTACCGCCGACCAATTCATTCCCAACTGGATATCTGGACCGAAACAGACGTATCTTGACCGGTCCATCCGTTCAGTGGAAAGGTCCGGGCAGAGAAACTCCCTTCCACGCACCCAACCGCAAGCCCACAGACTTAACGCGGTTGATCTTGGCCCCTGTCACCATCTCATAACCACTGATTTCTTTGCTGACATCGTTAATCTCGGTTCTGCTCAACACAAGAACCGAAACGTCGTCAGCATAGGCAGAATACCTGGCCGAGGTGGTAGCACCAGGTAGGGAAATTCCGCGCAGGACCGGATTCACCTTTAACTTGCGAAGGAAAGGTTCCATCGCAAGAACGTAAAGCATAGGCGAAAGCGGACAACCCTGACGAATAGATCGAGACAACTCATGTCTATTGTTTAATAAATTTTTATTATTTAGAAACTTGATAACGTGTAGTTTTTCATGTAGGCATAAAGGGCATGGGTCATCCCAAGTTTTACAAGTTCTAGTTTTGTTTATAATTTTCCATTTAACTTTTGGTGTTTTATTCATTTCCTTCAAATGCCAAAAATATTTAGATATAGATGTCTGATTTCTTTTATTAATATTGTTGAAGGAGCACTTATGCTGCCTCCATTTGGGTTTAAATTCATTCTTCGTACACCCAATGTATATCATATTAGTATTAGGTCTCTCAATGGATGAAGACTGCCCATTGGAAAATATATGCCGCGTAAAATCTGTGGTATACCAATGTACTATCTGTGACACTATTTAGGTATGGTAATTGGCTAAATAAATAAGCATGGAAATTAAAAACGAGAAAATACTTATTTCTAAAAAATGAAAATTTATTAAACAATAGTTGACGATTTTTTTTGCCGACATCATCAAATTTTCGCATTGAATAATTAGCATAAAAAAACCAACAAAAAGAAAAATTATAAATACTAATTTTAAACTCCATAGGCTAAATAAAAAGTTTAATTAAAAAAAAAACCTTTATGAAGTCATCAGAAAAAAACAAATGTTATGACAGTTTTATATATATATAAAAAAAAAAAAAAAACCCTTCAGGAAAAAAAAAAAAAAAATCTCCATAGACGCTTAACCAGACTAGACGATGCCATCTTCAGCTTTAAATTTAGACACCCCCTGACTTGACCTGTTTGAATGTAACTGAGATATTGATACAAATTATTAACCCTTACGCCCCCTTTCTTTTAATAATTGCTCTAGCCGTTACCATAGTAATTTTAATTTTAATAATGAATATGCTTATAAAACGGGTAAATTTCAAGAATTAGTTATTCAAAAAAAAAAAAAAAATCGCTTGAAGATGGAACAGAGCTTGGTACTTTAATTTAATTTAATTCAAATAATTGAAGTTTTCGGCTCTTGTTTTGAAACGTGAGAACTCTTATGTAGCGATGGAATCATATTTTTTAAATAAATAATTATATTTAGGCTCTACTTTTGTATCGAGCACTGTTTTTTTAAAAATGATAACAAAAATAATAAAGAACTTTGGATTATTTACCTAACGAGTTCTTTCCTATTTTCACACACACACACACACACACATACACACACATATATATATATATGACCATACATTAGAATTGTTTTTTTTTAATCTGTTATTATTCATGTTAACAACATTTCAGTATTGATGTATATTCCTTGGCAAAACATTAATCCATGTCCTCACTCTCGCACCATAGACTTAATATCAGTGTAGACTTTATTTTTGCCTTGTGTGGTATCCAATTGGGAAACTGACTATAAACTAAAATCTGTATTGAATACAATGCAAATCCAAATAAATATCTTTCCCAAACGACCACTTCCCTCAACACTCTTCGATACAATTCCCCATTGAAATTTTGAATACCTTAATCATTTAAAACAGCTAAAGTATGCTTCTTCGTGGAAGCACAATGATAAGATTGCACCAAGTTAAAAAAAATTACTCTAGGAACGAATGAAATTCTCACGTTATAGTGGTAACTTTAGATGTCTAAAATTGAAGTGTTAACATATTTTATGCAACTGTATAACTTTCTGGTTTCTATATCCTGGATGTGTCATTTTTCTTCAAATATGGTGCAGAATTCTCTGAACGTGTTGACTCTAACTTTCATAAGTAAGTGTTCCCACAGGCTTATGTTATTTATAATATAGCAAACTATAAGATCTCACCAATATAGAATCATAACATTCTTTTAAAAAAATGGTTTTGTTGTTGATCCTCCAGGCTGTTTTGAACACGCTCATAATATTCGACGCTTCGGATGTACACAGTGAATCCACGTCTAATCACTAGAGACAATCACCTAAATATATTTTTTTTCTTTTTCACATCTGTCAAAAAATGTAATATATGTGGTAAAAAGTATCCAAATCTCTGTTCTTATAATTCAGACTGAATCCATTTTTCCACTATTTAAATTTCAAAAAATACTTTTATTTTGGAAGAGTCTAAAGCGATCAGCAACTGTTTTTTTATGTGAGGCGTACTTCAACATTGATTGATTGGGGTTATCATCTAAATGTGCTAACAAGTCATCACTTACAAATGATTCCTGTCTGCCACAGCACGATTCGTCCTACAAGTCGAATTCACTTTGTAATTCGCAATCAGTTCACGACATTGCCTCCTCAGAAGCAAAATGGCTATATAGCGTCATCAATCATCTTCTAATCTGTTTCTGTCTGACAGATTTTAAAAAAAAAGAACCATATATATATATATATATATATATATATATATGTATGTATTCGTCGGCGTATTAATGTCTTTTTTTTACAATACTAGATAAATGAAAACTGAATAGATAAAAAGCAATATTTATTATCATGCATGCATCTGAGTTCTCGCTTACAAAAATAGGGAACTGAGAATATTTGTGACGTAGTCAAAACTTAGTAACTTTTCTTTGAGAAACAAAGTTAGGCTAGAAAGACTGGATAACCTACTTTGTGACTGTAGAATACAACCGTTCTAAACAGACACCATCAGTAATTTTAAAGATCGAACAGGATAGTGGCTAGTCAACCAAGGGGATGCTCATAACATCAGATATCAATGCTGGTATTTTTTTTAATCTAACATTCAACGGAATGCAAAAAGAACGCAGTATTTTGGGGGATTTCATAGTGTTCAAGAGTTAACATTACTGACACCGCAGCATCGGTTAATAAAGAACAAACACTTAGAAAGGAAAGATATTTTGTCTGCCCAATCAGGTATGATTTCAAAACATTAGCGTAGACGGTCGATTTCATATTTGGAAATGCTTGCTTCTGTTTATGGAACCCGTTTTTCACAGTATTTAGTGAAAGACATTTGTCGCTCTATAATGTTGCAGCGTTTGTCCTATTTGAAAGTTTAACATTGTGTGGGCAAATTAGAGGCAAAGATGTTAAGGCTGATTATTAGGAAAATAAAAGAAAATATATAATATCTAATAAGCAGCCTAGCGGGTTGTTGTTATCATATCGTATTATTGAAATACGATATATTTAATAGGGTCAGTTGACCGTCAGAAATCCTGCAAAATTGAAAAACGGAGAAGAATGTGACTGTTTTTTATTGTTACGCGAATTGATGAATAACATCGAGGAAGAAGGCGATATTCCCCGGAAAAATTGATGTCTACAAAATGTTTCACTGAGAATTGTTGCCTCTTAGTGTATGTACCTGAGAATGATGGGATTGGGAAATCTGTCTCACTCACTTCTCTATGTCCTTCCCTGAAAATTAGTCTGCAGTTTCCCTATTGGGAACAACTACAGCAGTCAATACAAACCTCATTCGTTGCTCTATTTATATTAAAAAATTATCCTGTTGAAAAGACGGCGAAATTGCTTTTGACCATAAGTCAGAGATAGTGATTCTTTTGGTATACTGACTTGAAGACAATCCTGGAGACTAAGCTATCGACAAAATCACCGGCTTACTGTACGAAACAGCTGCTGTGGTGGCCAAACAATATTTCAAGCCATACATTTAATCAAATATGATGACATGACTATGTCGCATAAGGATAACAAATGAAGGTAAATTTTGTATTCGAAGTTAAGTTATAGAATCTATTTTTCCCACTTTAACCACTTCCTGCTTGTCATGTTCTTTTTAACGTTGATTTTTTTTTTATGCAGGAAACCTGTACCATAAACACTCGTCAGAATTCATATTACGTTTTCGGCTCATGCACTCACGAAATATGAACACCTTTGACGATATTTGGGATCTAAATAAAGTAATTGCAGCCATACTCAACAAATAAATATCAGTTATGGATCGAGGGGGGAAACTGCCAGGTAACTAATAAAACATTGCGCAGAATATATATCATACGCACGTCTGCCGTCATACAGTTTAAGAAAGTAGTAGCTGTTTCCTGCAACTCTGTATATGTAGATAGGTATATGAATAAATATGTCTGTATATGTAGAGCTCTTTCCTACAAAGATGCAATAAAAATTTAAACAGATTTTCACTATTTTCTTATATATATATATATATATATATATATATATATATATATATAGTTGTAATGATTCATATAAAAACTATCCTAATTCTGGTGTTACGCTTATAATTACGTATATACTTGATATTGACATAGGCGTTCAATCAGGGCATGTCGACAAAATTCTCTTTAAAATATGTAAGCTGACATTGTCAAAAGTAAATAAAATCTTGGAAAATAAAATGCGAAATGATTAGTTTTATTTTTCTCCTTGTCTTTTTTCTTCAAATACATGTTGTCTTTAACATAGCTTGGCCTCACGAAAGATAACTTGCAAGGAATATACACATTCGTTTACGTTCTCTACTTAGGAGTCGTGCCTATTTACGAGAGGCATGTTTTGCCAGAACGAATGTTGGCTGTATGCAAAGGATCCGACCTGTCTGATCTATCTTCTCTCTTTTTTTTCTGTAGGCTGCTTCAATGAGGGATGTTGCCTGTTATTTCCTATATTTCCACCATTCTCTCTCCCATCCTCCTTTCCTATGCTTGTAATTGAATCTACAAGAAATGGTCCTTTTTGAAAGATCGCTTACAATTTTTCGATAGTGTCACAATTCTGCGCCTACTAGATAGTCTTTTTAAAACTATAGTGTGATTTGTTTATTAATAAGATTTTGGACAGAAGAAGTAGACATAAATATTTATAGCTACTCAGTTTAATTATTTATCAAAAATCTTAAAATAAAACTGGTTACATAAAATCTATCTATATATATATATATATATATATATATATATATATATATATATATATATACATACAGGGGAGGGAAATAAATATTCGTACACATTGTTTTTTTATAAATGTAAAAGACTTAAATAAAACAAATCTCGGCACATTTTATATATAAAGACACATACTATTAAGGTTAGAAGGTTCTAATAATGCCTAAATGTAAAGAATTGACTATTTCCCAAAAACAATACATTTTGTCTCTTTGGAAAGATGGGAACAGTTACAGAACGATTTCTAGCAACCTGAATATTCCTTTTACTGCAATTGCTTCGTTCATTACAAGGTTTAAAACTCGTAACAGCGTCGAAAACCAAAGACGAACAGGTGCTCCGAGGAAGATTTCTCTAAGATCAGCAAGGATATTAGGACGCCAGATCCAACAAAATCCACAGGTTACTCGAGAAGAGCGGCAGGAACATCTGCGTGCATTAGGGATTAAAGTAACCAAGCATAGAATAAGTAATGGACTACACAAAAACAGTCTGAAATCACGTATCCCAAGGAAGAGATGCTAGGCTAAAATTCGTTAGAGAGCATAAGGATAAAGAATATTCGTTTTGGGAAAAAGTACTATGGACAGATGAAACTAAAATAGATTTAAAAATAATTATCGAAATCATGTGTTGAGGAAGGACGGTGAATCCCACTTACCAAAGAACACGTTGCCAAATGTAAAGTTTGGTGGTAGCAGTATCATGATCTGGGGCTATTTTTCTGCAAAAGGTGTTGGCAGAATATCAATAATAGATGGCAAGATGAATGCCGAAAGCTACTAGAAAATCCTGCAAGACAATTTAATACGTTCTGTTGAGAGACATCGGCTACCCCCTCATTGGGTTTTCCAACTGGATAATGATCCTAAGCATACCGCTAGATCTACAAGGAAATGGTTAGTTGAAAGTAACGGTGATGTCTTGCAATGACCAAGTCAGCCCCCAGACTTGAACCCAATCGAGAATTTATGGAGATATTTGAAAATTCAAATTGGGAAAAGAGCACCAACAAATATCAAGAATTTGAAAACAATATGCCAAGAAGAATGGGACAAAATACCACTCAATGTTTGCAAATCATTAGTTGAGACGTACAGGAATAGACTGGTAGCTGTTGAACTCAATAATGGATATTTCACAAAGTATTAAACTAAGTTAATATGCTTTTTTTGGTTTTGTACGAATACTTTTTTCATCAGTTAAAATACCGTGTCTTTATTAACGGTCTTAGCAAAATCTCCCACTTTGCCAAGCCGGCCCGTAATCTTTGGAAATGCACGATCTCATTTATGTTCCATTTTACTGAGCATTTTTCAGCTTCATATTCTGTTTTTTCGTATCTATCTATCTATCTATCTATCTATCTCTCTCTCTCTCTCTATATATATATATATATATATATATATATATATAGAGAGAGAGAGAGAGATATAGACATGAGAGAATTGAATAGACGCTTACAGAAAACCGTTTATTTTATTAAACAAGTAATTTATACAAATGAAGTAATTATAAAAGGTCATAAATTTAATAATACTTGGTTGACATCCCTTTTGATTTTTTAATGCAAGGACCCTTCTAGGCATGCTAGCGATGAGTTCAAGAATATCATCTTGAGGGATTTCTTGCCATGTTTGACGCAATAATCTTAAAAGT